>JAHPZR010034764.1:0-28556 GCA_019787425.1 Platygyra sinensis
GTCAGCAAGACGGCGACGAACAAGGCTACCTCCTCCCCAGGGCTTCTCCTCGACGATTTTCAAAATGGCGGATCGTCGGGAGAAGACCCTGGCAAAGGCTGGGTCACGTGGTACAAAATCTCCAAAAATCTTGGAGATTTTTCTCACGTGACATTTTGAGAAAGGCCAAAACAAAATGGCGGCGAAGCGTCGCGTGGGAAGCATAACACCGGTCAAAGAACGCTTTAACTTTGTACACGAGGCAGTGGTGGCTTCGAAGTAAGATAAAATATTATTTTAACGGATGTTTTGATTCTGGAGCAGGATAACCTGAGTATCAGGCCTTTCTTAGCAAGAGGGTAGGGGTAGGGAGGAATAGCGAAGCGCGCGAAGTCTAAAAATAGAATGCAAATCACTGAATCAGTCGACATAAGCTTGTTCTGAGGGAAATACAGGGAATATAAGCGAAATTTTTGTTTCACAAGTGTTTTAGGAACACCGGCTTTTGCTCTTAAAGAAATCTTCAAAATCATCCACCATTCCAGTTTGTTTGTCTGAGTCTTGTCTGAGTCATGACGTCACTCGCGCGCTTCGCTATTGAAGGGAAAGGCCTGACACAAACGTTTTTACTGGCTCATGTCGTACGTCCAGATTCTGGACGTTGCGCTGATTGGATAATTTACAAAGCACCCTGACGTCACACCACCGGAAATAAAAATTTCATACTGGCGTATTCTGTGAACTGATCGACGAGAACGAAAAACTCGCTAGATATTTATTTCTATGTGATCATGGAAAGCGACGACTTCAAGACGGCTCTTGAAGTCGCTCTACAGTTCTTTCCTGGAATTAAACTAAAAAGAGAAACAGAAATTGTGCCTCGAAAGCCTGCTTGTCAAACAAAAAGACTTCCTCCTCAGAATTTTGTCGGCTCGGGATATCAGACTGGTTATTTCATCGTTCAGCTCTGAGTATTGGTCAGAAAACAGAGCTCTCTTCGCTCAGTGAGGGTCTTCGTTGAGTTCCTTCAGCTTCACTTTCACAAGTGCTGCTTGCCTTTGGAGTTACTTCAGTTGCGAGATCGTTAGCCTCGAATAGGAATAGAACTACTTGCTGTCGAAGGTGTCGAAGGTGTTTGTGGTCGGGAGCGCTTGAAGCTATAAGTCTTTCGCCTCGTCGAGTGCCTTACCACCCGCCAATGCCTCCCGTAACTCAGTGAACATTCTGTAGCAATTCACTATTTTCCTAGTGCATGTTTTTCAAAGTACAGTCCTTTTGCCATCTTCACTACCTAGAATGACAACAATTCTCATCTCAAGCAATAATTCAACAAGAATTATAGGTTTTCACACAAAACATTAGAAACCTCTTTGTTAAAAGTTTTAGCAAACAGCGGCTCTGTGGCGACACACTTTCCATACTCTGTGTGAAAATTTTCGGGGCAAATTGTGCAAATATTCTCGGAAACCCGCACGAAATTTAAAAACAACCGCCGTTGCACGCAACATTTATGCAAAGTAAAACACGCGTGCAAAACGTCTGCGCATTCGCAAGGTCTCTATTTTCAAAATGGCAGTTGCGAATGCGAACTTCACAACAAAGACGCCTTTTTTTGAGCTAAAATCGAACTTTATTAGCATCCAAAACTTCAAAGCAGGAAACGTTAAACCTCCAGGTATGCACTGGAGCAAGGATTTCTAGAAAGTTCGCGGCGACCGTGCAAGAAGCCGCTCATTTAGACAAATTCGTGCATTCGCGTTCTCAGTGTTTATGTTTGACTTCAGAATGAAACAAAAGCGAACGTGGACTCTCAAACATGATTTTCGCCTTTGGTGCAAAGAGGAAAGTATGTGGTGCAAAAGAGAGAAACTAAAGCAATTAATAAACTTCGTGTTTGTGAAATTCTAAGCTTATCTTTTGTGTGTGGAGCTTACTTTTTTGAATTTCGCGGCCGGAATCTAGTTTGTTTTGATATCGCGTATAATTGCAATGGCAAATTCGCGCCGGAAGCAGGGAAGGCACGCATGCGCACTGCGTTTTTCACGCGTGTTTGCAAAGTGGACATGACAGCCGAAATAATTCGGATTGGTTAATACGTACACTGACGCTTGTCACGCTATGAGGAGGTAGAAGACTGCAATAAAGAACCTTGTGTCAGGCTTTTCTTTGCCGGGTGCTTCCTTCTCCTTCCCCGAGAGAAAGAAAAGCCTGATACTCAGGTTAGGAGCAGGACTTTTCAGTATTTGTAAGCTTATTTCACTTTCGTACTCGTTATATTTTTAATAACTGCCACTCAAATCAGATTGAACATCAAAGAGAATAAGTACAGAGTCAGAAAAAACAAACTCTTTGTGGCCTTATATTGCTAAGTTTATTCAAGCAGATGAGTCACGTACTCCAACTTGCTATGTAAACATGAAGTGATTAACTTTATACAAGTTATCTATTGATTGAGTGATTTCCCTAATTGAGAGGCATGGCTTTTTATTACGTCTAATAACTTAACAGAATTTATCAAGTTGAGTCTTACTTAAGTTAATTATACACATGTAGTATACAGTTTTAGATAAGACTTAAATACTCTAATGATTGCACGACCTAAAAGAGCACTACACACACCCATGTAATTGACTCTTTTTTTATCTCCAGGTGTCAACATTTAATATATATTGCTAGGCTTTGGATTCAATTAAAAACTTCTGGCTGATACTGTAATCTAAATGTATATAGGAAAATGTTAATAAATAACTAGAAACAATCTGGAGACCCAGTTTCAATTCCTTGCTGAACCACATTTTCACTCAGTTCCTTAATCAAATGAAACTAGTGCCTGATAACCCAAGGTTTGTTGTCGTTAATTTTTTAGTTGGGCTAGTGGAAGTTCTTTGTACCCATAAATTGCGGTAAGTAATTTTTTTGGTGTGTGTGTGTGTGTGTGTGTGTGTGTGTGTGTGTGTGTGTGTGTGTGTGTGTGTGTATGCCCACACACGAAGGTACGGTGTTTTCGAGGGCTCAAGGTACCGTTTTGTGTAATCAAGGAGATGATGCCACTGAACAGCATGGAAATTTTAATTCATTGCATTTTCAAAACGATCAAATGTGACCGGTCAACATGATCGGCAAGACGATAGGTTGACCGGTCAACTCCCAAATCAGTTTGGACATTGTCCGTTGACCGGCCGTTATTTCGAGCCCTGATGCAGGTGACATGACACAGAGCTTAAAAAATAGAGTTTGCTCAGCTGTATGTATCACTACGTATGAGTTAGTTACATGTGTAACAATAAAAATAAAATGGAGAGTTAGAATTTGGCACAATACACAATCAATTACTAATAGAACAATGGCTCAACTCCAAGTTCATGGGCTGGCCTTTTGTCAATCTTAAGCCCGCCTAGTCCATATCATTATCTGTTTGCGTGCTCTTGAGTTCAAACATATACCAATAAAACACCTCAGTGTTGAATGTGGTAATCACACTTTTGCTGGCTCTTTGTGCGAGGTATTAACGAGATACGAATCTTAATTAGACAGCCGTCAGGAGTGCTCAGTGGAGTCGATATGCAAAATACCCGTTCCTCAGGCAGCATGATGCTGGTTGGGAAAATCGGTTCTTAGATAACTATTTGGCTGGCACTTAGGCAGGAATGATTGCTTGCTGGCGAGTTTTTCTACGGAAACTGTTGTTGGCTGGAAGATGACACTACACGCCCACTTGCTGGGTCACATGTTCTTTGAAATGCGCTGGAAAAAACGTTTGTCTATTGTTTTCACGCCCTGTCAAAGGATGGGCGGAACGGATTAATGCATGGCATTCATATGTGGCATTTGTTCTGTCAAACTCTTGTAAGCACTACGCCCCTTTATTTAATCAGTTCCGACCACTCGCTGTCAATCTGTTAAACAAGGATCTGTCTTTTCATACAACGGTGTGTCTGGAGAGAGCGGCGTGCAAATCGCACCAGTTTTGGTCGGTTTAGGGCTTGGACATAAACCTCGGAAGTTTGCTTTGTTTTTTGGAGTAACAGGACCCGAATCTGCGTTTTTCTCTAATACGGTAAGTTTAATTTAATAGCCGTATTTCGATGTTCAAACAAGACTACTAAACGAATAAAGTTTGGCTGAAAAATTACACAACAAAATCCGACAAGTTACAGAATGTCAAATGGTAATTTCCAGGAAGAGCCCTTCCAAAAAGCAAACGTCAGATTTACTTCATTATCTTAAAACCAAACATCAGATTTACTTCATTATCTTAACTGACGTCAAGAGAAACCAACCATAGCAACTGAGTAAATACAGCTGGAAAGGTTACAAAATGATGGTGTTCGATGAATATGAATAAACTCAAGCCTAATGACATAGCCTTAGAGGGAGTATAAATTTAACAGTAATGAAATAGAAAGTCAAGTAACCCTTTTTAAATGCTCTGAAAACAAGTTTTACCTTAACAAATTAATAACGAATGAGTCACTTAATAAAACACACTCTAGCTTGCATTTTTATTCTCTAACAATTCCTCTTAACCTGTTTTTAGAATCAAAAATGACAACCGTCCAAACTTTGCTATAAAAAGAAAAATGAAACATTTTAACAGCTTTACAGTCAAATTGTCAAAGGTCAACATTAACTTCAACTCATCCAGTCATCCAAGCAGTTCAAAAACAGGTTGTACGCTAAACTTTATTCCAACAGATATATCTCTTACAACAGTCTTATATGCAGATGACGTGACACAGAGCTTAAAAAATAAAGTTTGCTCAGTTGTATGTATCATCACTACGTATGAGTTAGTTACATGTGTAACAATAAAAATAAAATGGAGAGAATTTGAGAATTTGGCACAATACACAATCAACATTCCCGAGAAATATCAGGCGTTCACTATTTTCTGAGTTTGACCACTTTACCCGGTTTAGTGTAGTAAAATTCCCAAGGCATGTCTTATGCCCCTTTGGGGATCTTCAAGCTGATGGCGCAGAGTCCTGGAAAATCAGCAAGAAAAAAAACACTAGTTTTTGTTCTATTTTCTATATGTGAAATTCTACGTTAGTATCTGATATACTACTCCACAGCATAATTAGTAAAAGGTGTCTTTGACACTGCATGACCTTTCATGAGGACATTCTATCACAACAAAGTCCGAACAGATTAACTTAATTTATGATAATGTCTAAGACTGTAGTATTGCTACATGTAGTCAGTATCAGTCCCAAAGTAGCAAGCTGAGAATTAAGAATTATACTGTTGGGGCGCTCCCACAACAGGTAACAAGAGTCTCAGAATCGTCCTTATTTTATTAACAGGCAGCAACTAGTCACTAACTCACAACGCGAAAGACTATAAATTATATAACTTAAACTCAGACATGTTTGGGTTAGTTATTCCAGTGCCCTTGGATAAATGGAGACAGAACTAAGACTTACTCAAGACATCGAATAAAGACAGACCTACACGAAAAGCGGCAAGGAATAGAAGTGACCAATAGTAAACCCAGGAGAACGGACACTAACGAGACACAAGACTATAACATGATTTTTTTCACGGGGTAGAAACCAAGGTTAATGGCAATCCCAAGCATGCCTGCCGTTGGACCTACTGTTGCGAACCAAAAAGTTCTCACTGCTACTTGAATGAAGAGACGAATCAACTTAAAGATTAGGACATCAATGTGTGGGCTTAACTAGACCTTGAATCACAAGACTTCAACGGTACAAGGGCAACTTCCAAAAGACAAACAACTAATGGACCGTTAAAGTTGACTTAACGGTTCGCAACATTTTGATTCCCTGCAAATGGATTATTCCAGCTATCGATTAGATTCTGCACTACTGCCGGATACTGCTTTCTCATCTTTGACGATCCTTGGTGCTTGCAAATCTTCATGATGGAACGTTGTTTGGTTTAACTGAACCATAGATTTGAGCTGAGTTAAAAATGAATACCGATACTCAGCGGTCATGTAGAATCGGTTGGCGGCTCCTGTCTTTAAGCTAAACTTGGTAACTCCACCAGCTGTTTTTGTGTCTTTGTTGATCGTTACCTCGATAGTCTGGTCGACCGGGAGACGGCCAAAAGTACTTACTTCAGACAGCTGAACGGAGAAGTGTCCTGCCATCAGTCCTTGATGAACACCATGGTGGTACGGTCGGTCTGCAGATTTATCATATTTGCCAAGTACACAGGTAGGTATCTGGCGTAGTTAACCGTATCGTAAGAAAAACACCACGGTATCATCGCTCGGATAGCATGAAGGTGTAACACCCAATTTCTTTCTCTGGAAGTTCTAATCAGTGCCAGCAGGTTGTTGACAATATCAACGTGAGATATCCAGAACTTGGACTGTTCACCATTACTACTCCGAAGATGGTCTAAGAACGCATCCCACAATCGATGAACTTCTCCAAAACCAGTGCTTTGTAGAATTGCATTGTGTGCTCGTTGAGTGATATCATTTGCAACTTCCAACACTTGTTCTTCTAAAGCACGAACCGCAGGTAACTTATTTCAATGTACCTCATTTACCCATAGGGCAAACTGTTTCCAAGCTAACCTCATCAAAGCTTCATATATGCACTTGTGAACTCTTACGCCTCGATTATACATCTTCCCGGTAAGAATATTTTGAATGGATCCCTCAGCAATCACTCCTGACTCAGTGCCCAAGCCCTTCAGTCCGGCGTCTTTAAAGCGTTTTCCGATAACGGACATCAAATTGCAAATTGTGCGGAATGTTCCAAGTCTAAGGATTATGAAGCTGTAAGTGTTTGGATGCTGCCATTTGATTTCTGCTGCTTTGGCATACAATGCTTGATCCATGACGAAAGCTATTTCTTTCAGATTCAGCTCTTTTCTAATCTCATCCGACTTGGAAAGAATTTCACTGACGGTTTTCATCTCAGTAGCAGATACATTTATAGTTGGAAGGTATCCAACTATGTCTTTCGTTATCTCATCATCATTACGTGCTTGGCTGATGAAACCAGTCCATCCCGGTATCTTCTGGTTCACACAGTCGGTATTTCGTGAAAGGAGCCAAAAAAGTTATTCTTGAGCGCAATTTTACTTTGGTCTTTCTCGTCTTCATGCAGTTGCGCCACCCGTCTTAAAGTGCATATGAAGTGAAAAATAATTTCTGCTTATTTGAAAGACCTTTCAAAATACAGAAGAATGGCTTTTTCTTTTTGAAATATCTTTTTTCGTTTCAGAGATATTAACACTTGTCTATTATGCAAATTAAATCAGTGATGACGTCATATTGTTTGCAGCTAAAAATTGTAAAATACTGAATAAACAATATCTCTAGAAATATTAAAGCAGTGTTCTTGAAACTTGGCACCATGAATGTGCATCACAAAAGAAACAAAATGACACCCTTAGCACCGTTGCCATGACAACAGTTTTGCCACTGGTGTTGTTTTAATAAAAACTGAAAATCCCAGTTTTTGTCTGAAAACAAGATGCATCTACCCTACACAATCTATCGTTGGGAGTTACGACAACATGGGAACTATGTATGTTCCATGTAGGACCCCTTCTCTCACTAATAGGTTGAAAATGGAGGATTAGTTTTTTCGACAAAAAGAGACTGGAGCCGAAAGAGTTGCTATGGCAACAGCACTAAGGGTGTCATTTTGTTTCTTTTGTGATGGACAATTATGGTGCCAAGTTTCAAGGACAGTGCTTTAATATTTTTTGCGATATTGTTTATTCAGTATTTTACAATATTTAGCTGCAAACAATATGACGTCATCACTGATCTAATTTGCATAATAGAAAAACGGTAATATCTCTGAAACGGAAAAAGATATTTCAAAAAGAAAAAAGCCATTCTTCTGTATTTTGGAAGGACTTTCAAATAAGCAGAAATTATTTTTCACTTCATATGCACTTTAAGTGATTGTGGTCCCACTCCTTCACCTGATATGTAAGGGTTGATAGGTTGAAGTTCCTGTGTGATTGTGCTCTGTTTTCGCTTCTCGATAACTGGTGCTGCTGCAGTAGGAAGGTGTGGACCATACACTTGAGGCTGGATTATGAGACTGTTTACACGATGAGTCGTTCCTTCCCCTGTTAGCGTCTCCTCTAAACGGTCAATATTATCCCATGCTAAGTTCGTAAAAAGGTTGGCTTGAATAGCTTTGGGAATAATTGGGCTTTCGTTTAGATTACTGGCAATTTTCTCCATACAACGGTGCTGTGTCGTTTTCCTCAAGCTGGTGGTATGATATACCATGTCCAAACCTGTTCAGTATTTGCAAAAGCTCAACATTGCCTGTCAGGGTCTTCACACCCACGATAAAAGAACTTACTTTGGGTGCTTTGTTTAACACATGTTACAGCATAGACGATGTCTTGACTAAAGAGCAGACAAGATTCACGATTCGTTGTGATGGATTACTGACATCATCTGTAAGCACACTCATCAACAAACGCTTCAGACTCTCTGGAACAGGAAATGATATCTAAGTCAGATGGATGTATTGGCCATGGTGACTTCCATTTCATGTCCAAGATGGACTTGCGATTGTAAGATGAACTCTGTTCGATTATCGTATCAATATCGTTCGAATGATGTTTCAGAATTTCAGGCTCTTTCTTCATGGCCAAATTCATCTTCACGATGTCTTCCACACTCAAATTCTGTGGAACAACAATAAGCTTGCCTTTGTCATCTGGAAATATTAATAAAACAGAGCCAAACTCTGCCTCTATTTTTCTCCTTATATGCTTTCTGGTTGCCTCACTCAATTTATCTTTTCCTAGAGCTTGCGCTAATACTTCAAGCTTTGAGGTAAGCTCTGTCATTGCAACAATTTTTTTCCAATGACTTCTAACCGGATGTATTTGAATAGATCACTAAGAGCCCTTTCCTCTGCATCATCCCTTTTTTCGTCTGTAGAGGAAGAACTTGATTGAGCTAGGCTTTTTGGGTCTTGATTTTTCTCTGTAACATGATTGGTGGTAGTATGCTTCTGCAGCGACTATATCCCAGCTGGTAACAGCTAAGATCTTGTGGTGAACGAATCTTCGAATATTTGTATTCAGCATCTGGCGCGCGAAATTCAGAATCTTGTTCTACGTTTTGATAGCTGCGCTCTTAGTTATCTTCGTCGTTTTCCGAAACAGTGTGATGATGGCCCGTATGACAGTGTTTACTGGAATTATAACAGGATCTTGCGCTTCGGCATGAGATGCACTAACTGAACGCCTTAGAGATCGAAGAGTCTTTAAGAGAGTTCTCTTAGAGAAGACGGCGCGCGAGGTGTCTGGTAATTCAGGCAATCCACCGGACACACTAATCTCCTGAGCCTCATTTTGTTCACCTCGAGCTCTTTGTCTAGTAATCAGGATTGAAACGTTAGTCGACTGTTAAGAAGCAGATTCCACAAATGAACCTCGAAACGACAAGCAATGCTTAGTTAATCGAACCACAAAAAGTCTTTCGGAAAAACTGAAACTTAAAACACGCCCTACCTACTTAACCGTAAACTTAACCGCATAAACTGCATTTTCTGAGCTTAGAGTGGAAGGGTGCCTAGAATAATCTCATTTCTCACTTACAAATCTTTTGTTCTCTCCACCTATCTTGCTAGAAATCTCCGAGTCGAAGAAGTACCAAGACTCTACTTTCTGAAGCTTTAACCCGCGTGGTGTTTTTTTAGAAAATGACGTCATTTTCTCCAATTCTCAACCAAGACGTAGACCAAGGAAAATTAATAGCGGCTGCAAATTCTCAGAAATAAAGGTCAGAAAACGACGAGTTCTAATGTCCGTAATAGATTGAAATTTGCCAATATATCTAGGAAAGACCTTTTGCGTACAAAAACGTAAAAAATTGGACGTCGAGGATTTTATTATAGGGGTACTCGTATCAACAAGTTTTATTCGAAGTGTTCTAATCCAGCTGTAATTTTACTGAAAAAGCCTGAACGGCAAAACGTCTATTTAAGCTTGGGAAGAAGTTTGCTGTTTGTTCCTTCTACACAGACTACATTTTTTTCAGTGTTAGCGTATAGTATCCTTTTGGATCCTTCTCTCGATCAAGGGACGCCGCCGTTTGTAAGCCATACCTCATTCACGAAAAAATATTTTGTCTGATGAGTGCTGCACAGACGTTGTGTAGTACGAAACTAAATAGTAATTAAATGCCAAGTCGAATCTACAGTTGATCAATTCGTCATCTGTTATATATATATATACCAGTTGTGCACCGCTTTCGAGTGGCATACCGTGCGTCACTTGTATTTTCTGGTATACACTCTAGCCTTTAGGCGAGTGCGTATACCAAGAAAATACAAGTGACAAGTGGGATATTCCACGGTAATACCATGAGAAAAGATTGCGTAACATTATACAATGCCATATGGGATGGGAAGGTTTGGTGGAATACTGACGAATGTACGAGTTTCCTGCATTCTGATTGGCTGTTTTTTTATGGCATGGTATGATATTATATAGTTATTCAAGCTCGTCAAGGTCGTTTCTTTGCTCATCATCTACCTGATTTTGACTAATGAGCAACGTGGCCACAAGAATAAAGGGTTTCCGCAAACAAATGAAATCCTGACACTTTCAAACACAACTTCGCAAAATTGGTTTTCTCTGAAAGTGACTAGCTCCTCTTCATCAACTGTTGAATTTCGGTCTTAATCATTTGCTCAATAGCGTTTTCATCAGTACTTGAGTCAGACATTGTTGAACCACCGCAAACTAGTTCACCTTTAGGCGCCGAGTTAATTCTTAATCGAATTCAGTGGAGTGCGATTTGGTCTGAAATCATACGCGTGATTTCAAAATCGAACGAGCGCGTAGCGCGAGTTCGATTTGAAATCACAAGTATGATTTCAGACCAAAATTGCACGAACCGAAGTTCAATTGCCACTTTATTAGATCCATTTTGAAATCTCACAATTTAATAGCCAAATTTGCCAAACAATGGCTTTTTTCTTTTATTTTCCTGAAATGTGATTGGTTAGTTTAAACAAAAAGCCTTAAAATCTGATTTGTTGTTTTGTTTTACTGTCCTATTCTCATTGGCTGAGAAAAAGATGCGATTCAGAGCAAAAGATAATGCGATTCGTGATTAAATCGCACCGCTGAGAGCCAATCACATTGCAAGGATAACCAGTGATTTCAAAATGGATTTAATAAATCCGCAAAGTGGTTTTATAACAAAACAAGCAGTCTGTATGAGAAAATGCTCTTTACTTTTTTCAAATCTCTCTCATTCGTTCCAGAGATATTGGTCCTTAAAGTATGCAAAATAGCCAAGTGATGACGTAATTCGCGCATCTAAATTTTGATCTTGAACTTGAACTTTATTGATAATAATATATATACATATCTCTGCCAGTTTATCAGAAATGTTTGATTCTTTGCAGTAACATTCTACTAAATGTCCTCCCCAATGCAAGTTCAACGGTTTTGTTACCACACTAACATACTGGGTTCCAGATCTCTCCTAGCTTCCCACGCAGACGGTCTTAGGGCTCGTCACGCGTTCCTCCCCTCGTGGGGTGGAACGCGTGACAAACCTAAGAACGTCTGTGTAGGAGGCTAGATCTCCTCAACATCAAAAGCTTTCCCGGCCGGAGCTTCCTGGCCATCTTTGGCGTTCCATTTTGATATTTGCTTGTTTCATTTGCATGATCCAGCAAGCATATAAATATATTAGCTCGAGTTCGTGGCCTTGTTTAATGCTTTTCGAGCTGAAAATCACGAACATATTGAAATCACTATTAGCAGCCATAGGTGTATTGTCTGTCGAACTATTAGCCTACTAGGTTTTAATTGTCTGTGCTGTAAATTGGCCAAGATTGCCCGGTTTTTTTTTATATAATTTTGGTTTGAGTGTGACGTTATCAGTCATCTCATTTGCATAATGTCAAACGTCTGTGGAACCAATGCAGATATTTGCGAACGGTAAAAGGCGTTCTTATTCTTTCAAGGAATTATGTGTGATACACCTAAAAAATCAATCGCTAAATATAGATTACTTCATAGCAAGTGCGCCGTACGGATTTTTATTCACGAGTCGCAAAACTTTAGAAAAGAACGATTGAGCGTAGCGAACGAGTGAGTTTCTAAAGTTTTGCAACGAGTGAATAAAAATCCGTACAAAGCACTTTCTATGCTGTAATTTGCTTATTGTACATATAGCGAGAATTAAACATATCCTTAAAATCAGTTTTATTTTTTTCCGATAACATAAGCTTACATGCAGAACAGCAAAATATTCAAGACTGATGTAAATGACCGAACGTAATAAAAAAACAAATTCGCTTTCTCGTCCAGCAGCAAGCGGACAGAGCCTACTCAACGTAAAATACGATACGGGGAATTCGTATTAAAACACAAAGTGTGAAATCTTTTTGCTTGTCCATGACGACGCTTCGCGCTGTGCAAAGACAAATTCGGACTCTGTTGACTTACGCTGTGTGTAGAAATCTTGAATGTTCGCTCTTGAAACAGAGATAAGACTTGCTGAGGTGATTGTTGGCTGAAGCTGAAGTGCTAATGATCAAGATGTTGGATATATTCCGCTGCTGTTTCCGAAAGTAAACTATAACGGGAAGCCGAAGCCATGTTTTTAAAACACAAACTTCAAGTGGGCGCTGAATTCAAGACCACGCTTCTGGGAAGCCATTTGAGTGCTTTGCTCTGATTGGCTAAGCCATTCTACTCTGGGCGATGACTGGTTATATTTTCACATGTGAAGAATGCTATACGCGAAGTTGATTGGACGTATCGCTTTTCACATGTGAAAATATAGCACATATAGAATTCTATTTGCAGGGTTTATTACCTACGATTCTCGCTATATATACCATAAATAATTGATCATTGTACCACTTTAAGATCACTCACGGGTTCAGAAATCCTAGCCAATCCTGTGACTCCAATTTTTGCTCACGTGGAATATCACGCGCTTAACGGCAACGGGAATGTCGCCAACCTCGTTCCCAGGGTCCTCTCTCTACTTCGAGAAAGTACCCTGGTTATGGCTGGTCACGTGTCTGCTAGATTTTAGCAGATTCCAGAGATGTGATTGAAGGGAGAGGCTGGAGAGTCATAGTTGGTCTCGCGTGGTTCCCTGATTTCCTTTACTAGGGCTAACGCCCAGTGGGTTATTTATGGGTTCAATTAGCACTTTAATTTACACTGCAGAGTTAATTCGTAATTTCGTCTCCCTGGGGTTTTTGCAGCATCGCAGAGCAAAGTAGACCTTTTCAATTCTAGAGGTTTATTGCCTCATTTCAGACCGTATTTACGGTATGATGATACTCTTAAAAATTCTTTCTTTCAAATTTTCAAATAGTCGCGTCCATGCAAATGAATATATGGTTGATTTAAAAAGGACAATTCTTTGGAGAATATCACGTAGTCAGCCATGCGAAAACAAATCGTACAAAAGAGTCTATAGCCCTTTTCACGGTTAACTTGGCTCATTTGCATTACAATGAAATCTAGCATGTATGCGAGGCAATTTCGGGCTGTTTTTGCAAAATTGCGTCGCACCCAGGTCGGATTACATTGTAATGCAAATGAGAAAAATTAACCGTGAAAAGGACTACTAGATCGCATTCAGTGAGTTTATCGTTCACCTGTATGATATGCGCTGTTCAAAGGTCGGTAAAAAGCAAATATGAAGACAACACGGGCAAACTTAAACCACGAATGGCTGGATCAACACCACCACAAAACCTGCAATTCCGGCGAAAAGTAGTTGGGACACCTGAGCTGTATCACACATTCCCCATCCCACCTAATCATTGTTGGATAATATCGCGTTTTTTCCATCAGAAAGGGAAAAAATCACCTGATTATCAACATTGAAAGTGGGGAGAGGGGAGAACTTACTTCGTGTCCCAACTTTTTCGTCTGGGATTGCGGGAGCCCCGGGCAAGTAGACAGGGTGCCCCGGGTAGGCGGGCTACCCTATCCAGCATGTAAACGCTTCAATGCATTTTCTAAAGCAACGTATGAGAAGGTAACTCTCCCAGGATTGTTCGTTTAGCCGGGACACCCTCCCTCCATGTAAACAGGCCCTTGATGCACCTGTGTATAAATGTATAATACTGTACTATAGTATATGCAAGTTTAAATACCCGCACCATTACATGAGGGCCTACACCTGCCATCAATGGTAACCGAGCCTTTCAGAATGTCCTAAGCCCTAATATATGGTTTTAGTTTTTTTGGCAAGTCACGACCCTCGTTCCTTTCGGATTTAGCTTCGCTGCGGAGGGCATAACAACAACAACAACAACGACAACCACTTTATTTCTATTTTTTTTATAAACAATAGCCTCAATTTGGCGCGAAAATATGCTCTGATATTTGTCGATCTGTTCCGAGAAGCGAACGGTTTTCTGTGAGCAGATATGGCATAGTCCATTCTGAAAGGCTCGGTTACCATTGATGGCAGGTGTAGGCCCTCATGTAATGGTGCGGGTATTTAAACTTGCATATACTATAGTACAGTATTATACATTTATACACAGGTGCATCAAGGGCCTGTTTACATGGAGGGAGGGTGTCCCGGCTAAACGAACAATCCTGGGAGAGTTACCTTCTCATACGTTGCTTTAGAAAATGCATTGAAGCGTTTACATGCTGGATAGGGTAGCCCGCCTACCCGGGGCACCCTGTCTACTTGCCCGGGGCTCCCGCAATCCCAGACGAAAAAGTTGGGACACGAAGTAAGTTCTCCCCTCTCCCCACTTTCAATGTTGATAATCAGGTGATTTTTTCCCTTTCTGATGGAAAAAACGCGATATTATCCAACAATGATTAGGTGGGATGGGGAATGTGTGATACAGCTCAGGTGTCCCAACTACTTTTCGCCGGAATTGCAGGTTTTGTGGTGGTGTTGATCCAGCCATTCGTGGTTTAAGTTTGCCCGTGTTGTCTTCATATTTGCTTTTTACCGACCTTTGAACAGCGCATATCATACAGGTGAACGATAAACTCACTGAATGCGATCTAGTAGTCCTTTTCACGGTTAATTTTTCTCATTTGCATTACAATGTAATCCGACCTGGGTGCGACGCAATTTTGCAAAAACAGCCCGAAATTGCCTCGCATACATGCTAGATTTCATTGTAATGCAAATGAGCCAAGTTAACCGTGAAAAGGGCTATAGACTCTTTTGTACGATTTGTTTTCGCATGGCTGACTACGTGATATTCTCCAAAGAATTGTCCTTTTTAAATCAACCATATATTCATTTGCATGGACGCGACTATTTGAAAATTTGAAAGAAAGAATTTTTAAGAGTATCATCATACCGTAAATACGGTCTGAAATGAGGCAATAAACCTCTAGAATTGAAAAGGTCTACTTTGCTCTGCGATGCTGCAAAAACCCCAGGGAGACGAAATTACGAATTAACTCTGCAGTGTAAATTAAAGTGCTAATTGAACCCATAAATAACCCACTGGGCGTTAGCCCTAGTAAAGGAAATCAGGGAACCACGCGAGACCAACTATGACTCTCCAGCCTCTCCCTTCAATCACATCTCTGGAATCTGCTAAAATCTAGCAGACACGTGACCAGCCATAACCAGGGTACTTTCTCGAAGTAGAGAGAGGACCCTGGGAACGAGGTTGGCGACATTCCCGTTGCCGTTAAGCGCGTGATATTCCACGTGAGCAAAAATTGGAGTCACAGGATTGGCTAGGATTTCTGAACCCGTGAGTGATCTTAAAGTGGTACAATGATCAATTATTTATGGTATATATAGCGAGAATCGTAGGTAATAAACCCTGCAAATAGAATTCTATATGTGCTATATTTTCACATGTGAAAAGCGATACGTCCAATCAACTTCGCGTATAGCATTCTTCACATGTGAAAATATAACCAGTCATCGCCCAGAGTAGAATGGCTTAGCCAATCAGAGCAAAGCACTCAAATGGCTTCCCAGAAGCGTGGTCTTGAATTCAGCGCCCACTTGAAGTTTGTGTTTTAAAAACATGGCTTCGGCTTCCCGTTATAGTTTACTTTCGGAAACAGCAGCGGAATATATCCAACATCTTGATCATTAGCACTTCAGCTTCAGCCAACAATCACCTCAGCAAGTCTTATCTCTGTTTCAAGAGCGAACATTCAAGATTTCTACACACAGCGTAAGTCAACAGAGTCCGAATTTGTCTTTGCACAGCGCGAAGCGTCGTCATGGACAAGCAAAAAGATTTCACACTTTGTGTTTTAATACGAATTCCCCGTATCGTATTTTACGTTGAGTAGGCTCTGTCCGCTTGCTGCTGGACGAGAAAGCGAATTTGTTTTTTTATTACGTTCGGTCATTTACATCAGTCTTGAATATTTTGCTGTTCTGCATGTAAGCTTATGTTATCGGAAAAAAATAAAACTGATTTTAAGGATATGTTTAATTCTCGCTATATGTACAATAAGCAAATTACAGCATAGAAAGTGCTTTGTACGGATTTTTATTCACTCGTTGCAAAACTTTAGAAACTCACTCGTTCGCTACGCTCAATCGTTCTTTTCTAAAGTTTTGCGACTCGTGAATAAAAATCCGTACGGCGCACTTGCTATGAAGTAATCTATATTTAGCGATTGATTTTTTAGGTGTATCACACATAATTCCTTGAAAGAATAAGAACGCCTTTTACCGTTCGCAAATATCTGCATTGGTTCCACAGACGTTTGACATTATGCAAATGAGATGACTGATAACGTCACACTCAAACCAAAATTATATAAAAAAAAACCGGGCAATCTTGGCCAATTTACAGCACAGACAATTAAAACCTAGTAGGCTAATAGTTCGACAGACAATACACCTATGGCTGCTAATAGTGATTTCAATATGTTCGTGATTTTCAGCTCGAAAAGCATTAAACAAGGCCACGAACTCGAGCTAATATATTTATATGCTTGCTGGATCATGCAAATGAAACAAGCAAATATCAAAATGGAACGCCAAAGATGGCCAGGAAGCTCCGGCCGGGAAAGCTTTTGATGTTGAGGAGATCTAGCCTCCTACACAGACGTTCTTAGGTTTGTCACGCGTTCCACCCCACGAGGGGAGGAACGCGTGACGAGCCCTAAGACCGTCTGCGTGGGAAGCTAGGAGAGATCTGGAACCCAGTATGTTAGTGTGGTAACAAAACCGTTGAACTTGCATTGGGGAGGACATTTAGTAGAATGTTACTGCAAAGAATCAAACATTTCTGATAAACTGGCAGAGATATGTATATATATTATTATCAATAAAGTTCAAGTTCAAGATCAAAATTTAGATGCGCGAATTACGTCATCACTTGGCTATTTTGCATACTTTAAGGACCAATATCTCTGGAACGAATGAGAGAGATTTGAAAAAAGTAAAGAGCATTTTCTCATACAGACTGCTTGTTTTGTTATAAAACCACTTTGCGGATTTATTAAATCCATTTTGAAATCACTGGTTATCCTTGCAATGTGATTGGCTCTCAGCGGTGCGATTTAATCACGAATCGCATTATCTTTTGCTCTGAATCGCATCTTTTTCTCAGCCAATGAGAATAGGACAGTAAAACAAAACAACAAATCAGATTTTAAGGCTTTTTGTTTAAACTAACCAATCACATTTCAGGAAAATAAAAGAAAAAAGCCATTGTTTGGCAAATTTGGCTATTAAATTGTGAGATTTCAAAATGGATCTAATAAAGTGGCAATTGAACTTCGGTTCGTGCAATTTTGGTCTGAAATCATACTTGTGATTTCAAATCGAACTCGCGCTACGCGCTCGTTCGATTTTGAAATCACGCGTATGATTTCAGACCAAATCGCACTCCACTGAATTCGATTAAGAATTAACTCGGCGCCTAAAGGTGAACTAGTTTGCGGTGGTTCAACAATGTCTGACTCAAGTACTGATGAAAACGCTATTGAGCAAATGATTAAGACCGAAATTCAACAGTTGATGAAGAGGAGCTAGTCACTTTCAGAGAAAACCAATTTTGCGAAGTTGTGTTTGAAAGTGTCAGGATTTCATTTGTTTGCGGAAACCCTTTATTCTTGTGGCCACGTTGCTCATTAGTCAAAATCAGGTAGATGATGAGCAAAGAAACGACCTTGACGAGCTTGAATAACTATATAATATCATACCATGCCATAAAAAAACAGCCAATCAGAATGCAGGAAACTCGTACATTCGTCAGTATTCCACCAAACCTTCCCATCCCATATGGCATTGTATAATGTTACGCAATCTTTTCTCATGGTATTACCGTGGAATATCCCACTTGTCACTTGTATTTTCTTGGTATACGCACTCGCCTAAAGGCTAGAGTGTATACCAGAAAATACAAGTGACGCACGGTATGCCACTCGAAAGCGGTGCACAACTGGTATATATATATATAACAGATGACGAATTGATCAACTGTAGATTCGACTTGGCATTTAATTACTATTTAGTTTCGTACTACACAACGTCTGTGCAGCACTCATCAGACAAAATATTTTTTCGTGAATGAGGTATGGCTTACAAACGGCGGCGTCCCTTGATCGAGAGAAGGATCCAAAAGGATACTATACGCTAACACTGAAAAAAATGTAGTCTGTGTAGAAGGAACAAACAGCAAACTTCTTCCCAAGCTTAAATAGACGTTTTGCCGTTCAGGCTTTTTCAGTAAAATTACAGCTGGATTAGAACACTTCGAATAAAACTTGTTGATACGAGTACCCCTATAATAAAATCCTCGACGTCCAATTTTTTACGTTTTTGTACGCAAAAGGTCTTTCCTAGATATATTGGCAAATTTCAATCTATTACGGACATTAGAACTCGTCGTTTTCTGACCTTTATTTCTGAGAATTTGCAGCCGCTATTAATTTTCCTTGGTCTACGTCTTGGTTGAGAATTGGAGAAAATGACGTCATTTTCTAAAAAAACACCACGCGGGTTAAAGCTTCAGAAAGTAGAGTCTTGGTACTTCTTCGACTCGGAGATTTCTAGCAAGATAGGTGGAGAGAACAAAAGATTTGTAAGTGAGAAATGAGATTATTCTAGGCACCCTTCCACTCTAAGCTCAGAAAATGCAGTTTATGCGGTTAAGTTTACGGTTAAGTAGGTAGGGCGTGTTTTAAGTTTCAGTTTTTCCGAAAGACTTTTTGTGGTTCGATTAACTAAGCATTGCTTGTCGTTTCGAGGTTCATTTGTGGAATCTGCTTCTTAACAGTCGACTAACGTTTCAATCCTGATTACTAGACAAAGAGCTCGAGGTGAACAAAATGAGGCTCAGGAGATTAGTGTGTCCGGTGGATTGCCTGAATTACCAGACACCTCGCGCGCCGTCTTCTCTAAGAGAACTCTCTTAAAGACTCTTCGATCTCTAAGGCGTTCAGTTAGTGCATCTCATGCCGAAGCGCAAGATCCTGTTATAATTCCAGTAAACACTGTCATACGGGCCATCATCACACTGTTTCGGAAAACGACGAAGATAACTAAGAGCGCAGCTATCAAAACGTAGAACAAGATTCTGAATTTCGCGCGCCAGATGCTGAATACAAATATTCGAAGATTCGTTCACCACAAGATCTTAGCTGTTACCAGCTGGGATATAGTCGCTGCAGAAGCATACTACCACCAATCATGTTACAGAGAAAAATCAAGACCCAAAAAGCCTAGCTCAATCAAGTTCTTCCTCTACAGACGAAAAAAGGGATGATGCAGAGGAAAGGGCTCTTAGTGATCTATTCAAATACATCCGGTTAGAAGTCATTGGAAAAAAATTGTTGCAATGACAGAGCTTACCTCAAAGCTTGAAGTATTAGCGCAAGCTCTAGGAAAAGATAAATTGAGTGAGGCAACCAGAAAGCATATAAGGAGAAAAATAGAGGCAGAGTTTGGCTCTGTTTTATTAATATTTCCAGATGACAAAGGCAAGCTTATTGTTGTTCCACAGAATTTGAGTGTGGAAGACATCGTGAAGATGAATTTGGCCATGAAGAAAGAGCCTGAAATTCTGAAACATCATTCGAACGATATTGATACGATAATCGAACAGAGTTCATCTTACAATCGCAAGTCCATCTTGGACATGAAATGGAAGTCACCATGGCCAATACATCCATCTGACTTAGATATCATTTCCTGTTCCAGAGAGTCTGAAGCGTTTGTTGATGAGTGTGCTTACAGATGATGTCAGTAATCCATCACAACGAATCGTGAATCTTGTCTGCTCTTTAGTCAAGACATCGTCTATGCTGTAACATGTGTTAAACAAAGCACCCAAAGTAAGTTCTTTTATCGTGGGTGTGAAGACCCTGACAGGCAATGTTGAGCTTTTGCAAATACTGAACAGGTTTGGACATGGTATATCATACCACCAGCTT
The DNA here is from genome assembly GCA_019787425.1 of Platygyra sinensis. Lineage (NCBI taxonomy): Eukaryota > Metazoa > Cnidaria > Anthozoa > Scleractinia > Merulinidae > Platygyra > Platygyra sinensis. Next base: position 20,335 of record JAHPZR010034764.1, read on the forward strand.
GAGGAAAACGACACAGCACCGTTGTATGGAGAAAATTGCCAGTAATCTAAACGAAAGCCCAATTATTCCCAAAGCTATTCAAGCCAACCTTTTTACGAACTTAGCATGGGATAATATTGACCGTTTAGAGGAGACGCTAACAGGGGAAGGAACGACTCATCGTGTAAACAGTCTCATAATCCAGCCTCAAGTGTATGGTCCACACCTTCCTACTGCAGCAGCACCAGTTATCGAGAAGCGAAAACAGAGCACAATCACACAGGAACTTCAACCTATCAACCCTTACATATCAGGTGAAGGAGTGGGACCACAATCACTTAAAGTGCATATGAAGTGAAAAATAATTTCTGCTTATTTGAAAGTCCTTCCAAAATACAGAAGAATGGCTTTTTTCTTTTTGAAATATCTTTTTCCGTTTCAGAGATATTACCGTTTTTCTATTATGCAAATTAGATCAGTGATGACGTCATATTGTTTGCAGCTAAATATTGTAAAATACTGAATAAACAATATCGCAAAAAATATTAAAGCACTGTCCTTGAAACTTGGCACCATAATTGTCCATCACAAAAGAAACAAAATGACACCCTTAGTGCTGTTGCCATAGCAACTCTTTCGGCTCCAGTCTCTTTTTGTCGAAAAAACTAATCCTCCATTTTCAACCTATTAGTGAGAGAAGGGGTCCTACATGGAACATACATAGTTCCCATGTTGTCGTAACTCCCAACGATAGATTGTGTAGGGTAGATGCATCTTGTTTTCAGACAAAAACTGGGATTTTCAGTTTTTATTAAAACAACACCAGTGGCAAAACTGTTGTCATGGCAACGGTGCTAAGGGTGTCATTTTGTTTCTTTTGTGATGCACATTCATGGTGCCAAGTTTCAAGAACACTGCTTTAATATTTCTAGAGATATTGTTTATTCAGTATTTTACAATTTTTAGCTGCAAACAATATGACGTCATCACTGATTTAATTTGCATAATAGACAAGTGTTAATATCTCTGAAACGAAAAAAGATATTTCAAAAAGAAAAAGCCATTCTTCTGTATTTTGAAAGGTCTTTCAAATAAGCAGAAATTATTTTTCACTTCATATGCACTTTAAGACGGGTGGCGCAACTGCATGAAGACGAGAAAGACCAAAGTAAAATTGCGCTCAAGAATAACTTTTTTGGCTCCTTTCACGAAATACCGACTGTGTGAACCAGAAGATACCGGGATGGACTGGTTTCATCAGCCAAGCACGTAATGATGATGAGATAACGAAAGACATAGTTGGATACCTTCCAACTATAAATGTATCTGCTACTGAGATGAAAACCGTCAGTGAAATTCTTTCCAAGTCGGATGAGATTAGAAAAGAGCTGAATCTGAAAGAAATAGCTTTCGTCATGGATCAAGCATTGTATGCCAAAGCAGCAGAAATCAAATGGCAGCATCCAAACACTTACAGCTTCATAATCCTTAGACTTGGAACATTCCGCACAATTTGCAATTTGATGTCCGTTATCGGAAAACGCTTTAAAGACGCCGGACTGAAGGGCTTGGGCACTGAGTCAGGAGTGATTGCTGAGGGATCCATTCAAAATATTCTTACCGGGAAGATGTATAATCGAGGCGTAAGAGTTCACAAGTGCATATATGAAGCTTTGATGAGGTTAGCTTGGAAACAGTTTGCCCTATGGGTAAATGAGGTACATTGAAATAAGTTACCTGCGGTTCGTGCTTTAGAAGAACAAGTGTTGGAAGTTGCAAATGATATCACTCAACGAGCACACAATGCAATTCTACAAAGCACTGGTTTTGGAGAAGTTCATCGATTGTGGGATGCGTTCTTAGACCATCTTCGGAGTAGTAATGGTGAACAGTCCAAGTTCTGGATATCTCACGTTGATATTGTCAACAACCTGCTGGCACTGATTAGAACTTCCAGAGAAAGAAATTGGGTGTTACACCTTCATGCTATCCGAGCGATGATACCGTGGTGTTTTTCTTACGATACGGTTAACTACGCCAGATACCTACCTGTGTACTTGGCAAATATGATAAATCTGCAGACCGACCGTACCACCATGGTGTTCATCAAGGACTGATGGCAGGACACTTCTCCGTTCAGCTGTCTGAAGTAAGTACTTTTGGCCGTCTCCCGGTCGACCAGACTATCGAGGTAACGATCAACAAAGACACAAAAACAGCTGGTGGAGTTACCAAGTTTAGCTTAAAGACAGGAGCCGCCAACCGATTCTACATGACCGCTGAGTATCGGTATTCATTTTTAACTCAGCTCAAATCTATGGTTCAGTTAAACCAAACAACGTTCCATCATGAAGATTTGCAAGCACCAAGGATCGTCAAAGATGAGAAAGCAGTATCCGGCAGTAGTGCAGAATCTAATCGATAGCTGGAATAATCCATTTGCAGGGAATCAAAATGTTGCGAACCGTTAAGTCAACTTTAACGGTCCATTAGTTGTTTGTCTTTTGGAAGTTGCCCTTGTACCGTTGAAGTCTTGTGATTCAAGGTCTAGTTAAGCCCACACATTGATGTCCTAATCTTTAAGTTGATTCGTCTCTTCATTCAAGTAGCAGTGAGAACTTTTTGGTTCGCAACAGTAGGTCCAACGGCAGGCATGCTTGGGATTGCCATTAACCTTGGTTTCTACCCCGTGAAAAAAATCATGTTATAGTCTTGTGTCTCGTTAGTGTCCGTTCTCCTGGGTTTACTATTGGTCACTTCTATTCCTTGCCGCTTTTCGTGTAGGTCTGTCTTTATTCGATGTCTTGAGTAAGTCTTAGTTCTGTCTCCATTTATCCAAGGGCACTGGAATAACTAACCCAAACATGTCTGAGTTTAAGTTATATAATTTATAGTCTTTCGCGTTGTGAGTTAGTGACTAGTTGCTGCCTGTTAATAAAATAAGGACGATTCTGAGACTCTTGTTACCTGTTGTGGGAGCGCCCCAACAGTATAATTCTTAATTCTCAGCTTGCTACTTTGGGACTGATACTGACTACATGTAGCAATACTACAGTCTTAGACATTATCATAAATTAAGTTAATCTGTTCGGACTTTGTTGTGATAGAATGTCCTCATGAAAGGTCATGCAGTGTCAAAGACACCTTTTACTAATTATGCTGTGGAGTAGTATATCAGATACTAACGTAGAATTTCACATATAGAAAATAGAACAAAAACTAGTGTTTTTTTTCTTGCTGATTTTCCAGGACTCTGCGCCATCAGCTTGAAGATCCCCAAAGGGGCATAAGACATGCCTTGGGAATTTTACTACACTAAACCGGGTAAAGTGGTCAAACTCAGAAAATAGTGAACGCCTGATATTTCTCGGGAATGTTGATTGTGTATTGTGCCAAATTCTCAAATTCTCTCCATTTTATTTTTATTGTTACACATGTAACTAACTCATACGTAGTGATGATACATACAACTGAGCAAACTTTATTTTTTAAGCTCTGTGTCACGTCATCTGCATATAAGACTGTTGTAAGAGATATATCTGTTGGAATAAAGTTTAGCGTACAACCTGTTTTTGAACTGCTTGGATGACTGGATGAGTTGAAGTTAATGTTGACCTTTGACAATTTGACTGTAAAGCTGTTAAAATGTTTCATTTTTCTTTTTATAGCAAAGTTTGGACGGTTGTCATTTTTGATTCTAAAAACAGGTTAAGAGGAATTGTTAGAGAATAAAAATGCAAGCTAGAGTGTGTTTTATTAAGTGACTCATTCGTTATTAATTTGTTAAGGTAAAACTTGTTTTCAGAGCATTTAAAAAGGGTTACTTGACTTTCTATTTCATTACTGTTAAATTTATACTCCCTCTAAGGCTATGTCATTAGGCTTGAGTTTATTCATATTCATCGAACACCATCATTTTGTAACCTTTCCAGCTGTATTTACTCAGTTGCTATGGTTGGTTTCTCTTGACGTCAGTTAAGATAATGAAGTAAATCTGATGTTTGGTTTTAAGATAATGAAGTAAATCTGACGTTTGCTTTTTGGAAGGGCTCTTCCTGGAAATTACCATTTGACATTCTGTAACTTGTCGGATTTTGTTGTGTAATTTTTCAGCCAAACTTTATTCGTTTAGTAGTCTTGTTTGAACATCGAAATACGGCTATTAAATTAAACTTACCGTATTAGAGAAAAACGCAGATTCGGGTCCTGTTACTCCAAAAAACAAAGCAAACTTCCGAGGTTTATGTCCAAGCCTAAACCGACCAAACTGGTGCGATTTGCACGCCGCTCTCTCCAGACACACCGTTGTATGAAAAGACAGATCCTTGTTTAACAGATTGACAGCGAGTGGTCGGAACTGATTAAATAAAGGGGCGTAGTGCTTACAAGAGTTTGACAGAACAAATGCCACATATGAATGCCATGCATTAATCCGTTCCGCCCATCCTTTGACAGGGCGTGAAAACAATAGACAAACGTTTTTTCACAGCGCATTTCAAAGAACATGTGACCCAGCAAGTGGGCGTGTAGTGTCATCTTCCAGCCAACAACAGTTTCCGTAGAAAAACTCGCCAGCAAGCAATCATTCCTGCCTAAGTGCCAGCCAAATAGTTATCTAAGAACCGATTTTCCCAACCAGCATCATGCTGCCTGAGGAACGGGTATTTTGCATATCGACTCCACTGAGCACTCCTGACGGCTGTCTAATTAAGATTCGTATCTCGTTAATACCTCGCACAAAGAGCCAGCAAAAGTGTGATTACCACATTCAACACTGAGGTGTTTTATTGGTATATGTTTGAACTCAAGAGCACGCAAACAGATAATGATATGGACTAGGCGGGCTTAAGATTGACAAAAGGCCAGCCCATGAACTTGGAGTTGAGCCATTGTTCTATTAGTAATTGATTGTGTATTGTGCCAAATTCTAACTCTCCATTTTATTTTTATTGTTACACATGTAACTAACTCATACGTAGTGATACATACAGCTGAGCAAACTCTATTTTTTAAGCTCTGTGTCATGTCACCTGCATCAGGGCTCGAAATAACGGCCGGTCAACGGACAATGTCCAAACTGATTTGGGAGTTGACCGGTCAACCTATCGTCTTGCCGATCATGTTGACCGGTCACATTTGATCGTTTTGAAAATGCAATGAATTAAAATTTCCATGCTGTTCAGTGGCATCATCTCCTTGATTACACAAAACGGTACCTTGAGCCCTCGAAAACACCGTACCTTCGTGTGTGGGCATACACACACACACACACACACACACACACACACACACACACACACACACACACACACACCAAAAAAATTACTTACCGCAATTTATGGGTACAAAGAACTTCCACTAGCCCAACTAAAAAATTAACGACAACAAACCTTGGGTTATCAGGCACTAGTTTCATTTGATTAAGGAACTGAGTGAAAATGTGGTTCAGCAAGGAATTGAAACTGGGTCTCCAGATTGTTTCTAGTTATTTATTAACATTTTCCTATATACATTTAGATTACAGTATCAGCCAGAAGTTTTTAATTGAATCCAAAGCCTAGCAATTATATATTAAATGTTGACACCTGGAGATAAAAAAAGAGTCAATTACATGGGTGTGTGTAGTGCTCTTTTTAGGTCGTGCAATCATTAGAGTATTTAAGTCTTATCTAAAACTGTATACTACATGTGTATAATTAACTTAAGTAAGACTCAACTTGATAAATTCTGTTAAGTTATTAGACGTAATAAAAAGCCATGCCTCTCAATTAGGGAAATCACTCAATCAATAGATAACTTGTATAAAGTTAATCACTTCATGTTTACATAGCAAGTTGGAGTACGTGACTCATCTTGCTTGAATAAACTTAGCAATATAAGGCCACAAAGAGTTTGTTTTTTCTGACTCTGTACTTATTCTCTTTGATGTTCAATCTGATTTGAGTGGCAGTTATTAAAAATATAACGAGTACGAAAGTGAAATAAGCTTACAAATACTGAAAAGTCCTGCTCCTAACCTGAGTATCAGGCTTTTCTTTCTCTCGGGGAAGGAGAAGGAAGCACCCGGCAAAGAAAAGCCTGACACAAGGTTCTTTATTGCAGTCTTCTACCTCCTCATAGCGTGACAAGCGTCAGTGTACGTATTAACCAATCCGAATTATTTCCGGCTGTCATGTCCACTTTGCAAACACGCGTGAAAAACGCAGTGCGCATGCGTGCCTTCCCTGCTTCCGGCGCGAATTTGCCATTGCAATTATACGCGATATCAAAACAAACTAGATTCCGGCCGCGAAATTCAAAAAAGTAAGCTCCACACACAAAAGATAAGCTTAGAATTTCACAAACACGAAGTTTATTAATTGCTTTAGTTTCTCTCTTTTGCACCACATACTTTCCTCTTTGCACCAAAGGCGAAAATCATGTTTGAGAGTCCACGTTCGCTTTTGTTTCATTCTGAAGTCAAACATAAACACTGAGAACGCGAATGCACGAATTTGTCTAAATGAGCGGCTTTCTTGCACGGTCGCCGCGAACTTTCTAGAAATCCTTGCTCCAGTGCATACCTGGAGGTTTAACGTTTCCTGCTTTGAAGTTTTGGATGCTAATAAAGTTCGATTTTAGCTCAAAAAAAGGCGTTCTTGTTGTGAAGTTCGCATTCGCAACTGCCATTTTGAAAATAGAGACCTTGCGAATGCGCAGACGTTTTGCACGCGTGTTTACTTTGCATAAATGTTGCGTGCAACGGCGGTTGTTTTTAAATTTCGTGCGGGTTTCCGAGAATATTTGCACAATTTGCCCCGAAAATTTTCACACAGAGTATGGAAAGTGTGTCGCCACAGAGCCGCTGTTTGCTAAAACTTTTAACAAAGAGGTTTCTAATGTTTTGTGTGAAAACCTATAATTCTTGTTGAATTATTGCTTGAGATGAGAATTGTTGTCATTCTAGTAGTGAAGATGGCAAAAGGACTGTACTTTGAAAAACATGCACTAGGAAAATAGTGAATTGCTACAGAATGTTCACTGAGTTACGGGAGGCATTGGCGGGTGGTAAGGCACTCGACGAGGCGAAAGACTTATAGCTTCAAGCGCTCCCGACCACAAACACCTTCGACACCTTCGACAGCAAGTAGTTCTATTCCTATTCGAGGCTAACGATCTCGCAACTGAAGTAACTCCAAAGGCAAGCAGCACTTGTGAAAGTGAAGCTGAAGGAACTCAACGAAGACCCTCACTGAGCGAAGAGAGCTCTGTTTTCTGACCAATACTCAGAGCTGACGATGAAATAACCAGTCTGATATCCCGAGCCGACAAAATTCTGAGGAGGAAGTCTTTTCGTTTGACAAGCAGGCTTTCGAGGCACAATTTCTGTTTCTCTTTTTAGTTTAATTCCAGGAAAGAACTGTAGAGCGACTTCAAGAGCCGTCTTGAAGTCGTCGCTTTCCATGATCACATAGAAATAAATATCTAGCGAAGTTTTCGTTCTCGTCGATCAGTTCACAGAATACGCCAGTATGAAATTTTTATTTCCGGTGGTGTGACGTCAGGGTGCTTTGTAAATTATCCAATCAGCGCAACGTCCAGAATCTGGACGTACGACATGAGCCAGTAAAAACGTTTGTGTCAGGCCTTTCCCTTCAATAGCGAAGCGCGCGAGTGACGTCATGACTCAGACAAGACTCAGACAAACAAACTGGAATGGTGGATGATTTTGAAGATTTCTTTAAGAGCAAAAGCCGGTGTTCCTAAAACACTTGTGAAACAAAAATTTCGCTTATATTCCCTGTATTTCCCTCAGAACAAGCTTATGTCGACTGATTCAGTGATTTGCATTCTATTTTTAGACTTCGCGCGCTTCGCTATTCCTCCCTACCCCTACCCTCTTGCTAAGAAAGGCCTGATACTCAGGTTATCCTGCTCCAGAATCAAAACATCCGTTAAAATAATATTTTATCTTACTTCGAAGCCACCACTGCCTCGTGTACAAAGTTAAAGCGTTCTTTGACCGGTGTTTTGCTTTCCACGCGATGCTTCGCCGCCATTTTGTTTTTGGCCTTTCTCAAAATGTCACGTGAGAAAAATCTCCAAGATTTTTGGAGGTTTTGTACCACGTGACCCAGCCTTTGCCAGGGTCTTCTCCCGACGATCCGCCATTTTGAAAATCGTTGAGGAGAAGCCCTGGGGAGGAGGTAGCCTTGTTCGTCGCCGTCTTGCTGACAAGTCAACCGCCTTATTCCTTGAATCCC
>JAHPZR010034765.1:10000-27500 GCA_019787425.1 Platygyra sinensis
AAAAGATACATACACGAGCATCGTGTGAAGTGTGTTGACTCGCGCCGGCGTAGAAGCCAGGCATGCTTCATAGGCGATAGTAGCCCAAGCCTGATGTTTAAGATACAAAGGAAAAACGATCACTCCTCGAAGTACCCCGCTTTTCGATTGGTATTTAACTGAAGTGGTGGGGGTGCGAAGCGCTGTTGCCGAATTGACGCAACGAGACAAGCCGGGCAATGTTCCGAAAACAAAACTTCATTGTTGCTCTTTTCTTCATTTATACAGCCAGATTAACTCGCGCCGGAGCTCGCTTATTTATTGTTTTTACGATCATAAACCCACATTACCGGCCGGGCCTCAAATATTCACTCGCAGTCCCTGTCCCCGGCACACACCCACCTTGACCACAAAACGTGTTTCATGCTTCGCCCCCTGCCGACTGGTACATTCAATAGTTGCGAGCCAAGATACTGCGTGAAAACATACCCCGCGATAACACTCAACCGAAGCATGCGTTGAGATGCACACGATGCTGAAAAGGGCGTTGTTCCCCGCGGGGCGGCGCTGAACTTTTTATAAACGAAACATTTGCAGCCGGTCGAGAGCGTCCAGAATAGCAAGTTCTTTCCAAACTGGTTATTATCCCACACCTTTTGCCTGCTTTCGACCATCTCCTCTGACCGCCGCCACAGCGTGGCCCTCCTTCCAGACATTACCACAGTACGCAATTCGTGCGACCAATTATGAGACAATGCTGGCCCGGTTTTCCCTCGGCTCGGGAACAGCTACATTCCTTGATTAACTGATAGAGTAATAGTGCACTTTTGCGGACCATATTTCCTTTACAGCTATTTAACAATAACGCACTCATAATAGACGAAAACCGTGGATTTTGCCCTTTGTGTTCAGCTGTCATTACTTGAAACGTTCAACCTTGCTAAGCAGGAGAGTTAAGTCCGGAGTGAAGTATTTGCGAGAATGAGAAGATACATGGAACTCCAATTGAGAAGGCCTCACCAGTATAGTTACCCTTGGCATTACTTGTTAAATTTCAGGCACAAATGGAAGTTTTGCTAATGCCCAAAAAAAGTTTCGGTTGAAAAAAGCCAGAAAGTATCATATTTGCCTTCTAAACGTTACCTTGACGTTAATTAAACTACCTATCAATACGTGTAACAAATTATTTGATACTTTATTTCTTCCCATTCTTTTATGACGGATCTGAAATTTGTGGTAGCGTTGATAACTTGAACATCAAAAAAATGGGAGAAAAGACCCTGTAGAATGGCTACATACACAATTCTATAAAAAAAAAACAAACATTTTAAAGTTTTTCTTGGCCTTAATGAAAAGATCGCTGCCTAATGTAGTAGCTCGCAATGAAAAACTGGACGACGGTCTCGTGAAGTTGAATATTCTTTAAGAAGAATACTAAAATTTGGATACATCTTGATTCTCTTCGCAGAAAACAGCCATTGCCAATCAATGCTTAATTCTTTCCATCCATTAGGCAAACGACGCCAAAAACATCCTTTATGTTAAACGGTTAATGAACTTATACATAATTATAAAGACATTCATCATCAATCATATAACAAAACAATCCAAACTGACAATATTCCAACGATTAAAAATAATTTACAAAAAATAAAATGTCACATCTCAAACAATTTAAAAAGACATCAGCTGGAGCTAATCCGCTGTAATAGGAATTATGTTTTCTACTCTTTATTTAAAACAGATGTAAGCAAATCTCATTACTTAGAACAAATAAAGAACCTAAAACATAGACGAGCTGTGGCTAAACTACGATCAGGCAATCACAGTCTCAGACAATCGAATCGGTGTACGACACGGGGAGGGGGTGGTAACCTAAATTACCTGAATGGCTTCAGAAGTTGTCAACACTGCACTCTAACCAAATTGAGAACGCAAAAATCATTCTTTTTTCATTGTGATCGTTATAAAACTATTAGACAACAATAACAAGTGAACTTGATACTTAAATATCCGTTATGTAATCTTTTAACGATACTGAAAAAAACTATATTTTGTCAATAATGCTGGTTCTTTATTTGTAAGAAAATTAGGTTACTTTTCATATATGAAGTATTGCATTAGAAGAGAAACATGTAATTTTATGTAATTAAAGAGATTAGTGTTGTATTAGTTATTATTTTAGGTAATCCCATCTATATAGAGAATACCAATAAATTTGTTATTGTTGTTGTTACTTATTTTCATCATCTCATGTAGGAACACCGTAACAAGCTTTTTTCAGGCAACCTGAGCGATAGTTCACACCCACGCTTAACACTGCAGTACTTCCCACAACCGAAGTACTATCTAGGCCAACGTAATTAACGGGAGTGATACTCAGGCAAACCGCAATAGAATAGTAACTCATGGACTCACTGACTCTGAAACGGGTTAATATACTCTGAGAGGAGTACAGGAAACCTTTCTACCTTTCTATACTGTCTAGAGGCCGCGCCACGCTTATGCGTAACGCGGTTTCGCATATTACTTTTTTAACTGTAAGCGCAAAAACCTTCTTCCAGAAACCCGCCGCATCGCAGCCTTTTCCAAGATGAGAGATATGCCTGTACGGGTTTCCCATTTCAGCAAGTATCTACTGCATGGTGTCACTAGCTATTTGAAGCGCGACTCGCTAAATTTCTTCCACTTGGTTTTTTGATATTCTTTTTTGCTCGCTCTTCCAAAGTCGATAAGCGCGATGGGAAACAAAACCCAGCCGCCGTCACCACGCCATCTAAAATCGAGTCAGTTATGAACATTATCCTTTGTCGTGTCAGATGCTTTTTCCACCCCTCCCTGTCCTCAACATTCTGCTCAGGTAATCTCGGTCCGGATTGAGTCCAATGAACGAGTATCAAATAAAACTATCACGTGCGAGGTAATAAGGTGTCGGGAGGGGTGAGGTTCATCGTGATTATTTTCTCCAAGTATTTAAACTTTCTTTCGACATAAAAATTATTTATTTGATTATTATACACTGCCGTAAATGCATTTCCATCTGTTGGAAAATGAAAATTCTATACACGTTATTTTTTCTTTGTTCCGTTATCATAAGAGGCGCGCTGGTCAAAACGACATTGCACCTGAAAGTAATACTTGGCGAACGACAATGACAGGCCCAGATACAGCGATATCTGCTTCATTTGCGAAACATGCTCCGAGGCGGCGGTTTCTGGGAAGAAGTTTTTTGCGCTTTCGTTTAAAAAAGTAATTTCTGAAAAACGACAGTCATACGCTGCCTCGGACACGGCTTTCCCCTAGAAGACAAGGGTTTCCGTACCGTCCTCTCAGAGGTATATTAAACAAAATATAAAAAATCCGGTGTCAAGAGTCAGGTGACGTCCATGAAGTTACTATTCTATTGCGGTTTGCCTGAGTATCACTCCCGTTAATTACGTTGGCCTAGATAGTACTTCGGTGCGTGGGTAGTACTGCAGTAGTTAAGCGTGGGTGTGAACTATCGCTCAGGTTAGCCTGAAAAAAGCTTGTTACGGTTGTTCCTAACATGAGGATGATGAAAATCATAGTAACAAACAACAATAACAAATTTATTGGTATTCCTCTATATAGATGGGATTCACCTAAAATTAATAACTAATACAACACTAATCTTCCCTTTAAATTACATAAAATTACATGGTTTCTCTTCTAATGCAATACTTCATATATGAAAAGTAACCTAATTTTCTTACCAAAAATGAAAGAACCAGCATTATTGAACAAGAATATAGTTTTTTTCAGTATCGTTAAAAAGATTAAATAACGGATATTTAAGTACAATGTTCACTTGTTATTTGTTGTCTAATAGTTTTATAACGATCACAATGAAAAAAGAATGATTTTCGTTCTCAATTTGGTTAGAGTGGCAGTGTTGACAAATTCTAAGACATTCAGGTAATTTAGGTACATAGTGTCGTCCCGATTCGCTTCTGAGACTGTGATTGCCTGATCGTAGTTTAGCCACAGCTCTATCTATGTTTTAAGTTCTTTATTTGTTTCTAAATAATGAGATTTGCTTACATCTGTTTTAAATAAAGAGTAGAAACATAATTTCCTATTACAGCGGATTAGCTCCAGTTGATGTCTTTTTTAATTGTTCGAGATGTGACATTTTATTTTTTGTAAATTATTTTAATCGTTTAGTATATTGTTAGTTTGGATTGTTTTTGTTATATATTGATGATGAATGTCTTATAATTATGTATAATTTCATTAACCGTTTAACATAAAGGATGTTTTTGCTTCGTTTGCTAATTGATTGGAAATAATTAAGCATTGTTTGGCAATGCTGTTTTCTGGAAGAGATTCAAGATGTATCCAAATTTTATTATTCTTAATAAGATATTCAACTTCAAAGAAAGTCGTCCAGTTTCATTACGAGCTACTACATTAGGCGCTCTTTTATTAAGGCCAAGAAATTAAAATGTTTGTAGAATTGTGTATGTAGCCTTTCTACAGGGTCTTTTCCCATTTTTTGATGTTCAAGTTATCAACAGCTCCCCAAATTTCAGATCCGTATAAAAGAATGGGAAGAAATAAAGTATCAAATAATTTGTTACACGTATTGATAGGTAGTTTATAACGTCAAGGTAACGTTTAGAAGCAAATATTGATCTTCTGGCTTTTTCAACCAAAACTTTTTTTGGAATTAGCAAAATTTCCATTTGTGCTGAAAGTAATGCCAAGGTAACTATACTGTGAGGCCTTATCAATTGGAGTTCCATGTATACTTCTCATTCTCGCAAATACTTCACTCCGGACTTAACTCTCCTGCTTGCAAGGTTGAGCCGTTTCAAGTTTTGACAATCTGAACACAAAGGGGAATATATCCACGGTTTTCGTCTATTATGAGTGCGTTATTGTTAAATAGGAAACTATGGTCGGCAAAGTTACACTATTACTCTATCAGTCAGTAATCAAGGAATTATCTGTTCCCAAGCCAAGGGAAAACAGTGCGCAGCATTTCTCATAATTGGTCGCACGATTGCTTTACTGTTGTAATGTCTGGAATTATTGCCACGCTTTGGCGAGTAGAGGAGATGGTCGAAAGCAGTTAAATGTTAATTAACCAGTTTGGAAAGAACTTGCTATTCCGACTCTCCGAACGACTGAAATGTTTCGTTATGAAAAAGTTCAGCGACGCCACATGTGGAAAAAGCTAATTTTCAGCATCGTGTGCATCTCAGATGCCGTTATTGTTTCGTTTTTTTTCACGCAGTATATTGGACTCGCAAATATTGAATGTAACATGAAAACGGTTTTATGTAACATTTTTTATGACGGAAATGGATGAGTGAATATTTAGGCGGCGGTTTTTGGTTTATGATCGTAAAAACAATAATATAGCGAGCTCCGCGAGATTAATATGCTGTATAAATGAATAAAAGAACAACAATGAAGTTTTTTTTTCGAACATTGCCCGGCTTGTTCTTGCTTCAATTCGCAAAGCGCTTCGCAAATTCAGTTAAATACAATCGAAAAGCGTGTACTTCAATGAGCTGATCGTTTTTCCTTTGTATCTTACGACATCCATGCTCTGGCTTCTATCGCCGCGCGAATCAAAAATTTCAGATGCCGGATGTATATTTTTGGCTCAAACCAAGATCCAACTGCGAGAGCGTTGACAATGGCAATCGCGATAGAGTTTTGGCTGCGGGTCTGCGATTGGCTTAAACGAAGAAATCAATTAACTAGATTTTGAAACATTTAATTTGATCAATGTAGCGTCTGTAGCAACGATGGCTTCATGCGGCGAGCCAAAAAATACTCTATGCGGGTCCTCATTTGAAAAGGGGAAGCAGTAATGAGCAATTAAACCAGCCGTTTACACCTTCTCGCATCAAACCGTTTCTTTCTCAGTTCAACTTCACTGTAACATCACTCAGTGTTATTTTTCATAGTTCAAGTTGTATAATGAATGAAGCTGACCCACTCTACTCGTCCTCCATCGTTAACTGTGTGTTCAACGCTTTCTCAGCCTGCACCGCCATCATGTTGAACATTTTAACAATCCATGCGATGAGAAAAACTTCGTCGTTACCAAAACCTTTAAAAACATTGCTCCTGAGTCTTGCTGTGTCTGATATTGGTGTTGGTTTACTGGTTCAACCTTTGTACATCGCACGGATGATAAATCCTACTTCTTCCACCATTGCGATTGACATCACCACACCTTTCTTTGTTAATGTTTCGCTCCTTCTTGTGGTGGCCATAAGTGTCGACAGATTCTTGGCTATTCATCTTCATCTTAGATACCAGGAACTTGTGACTCACAAGCGAGTCGTTGCCGTGGTTATCGTAATTTGTACGTTGAGTGTTCTTTTTACGTTATTAAGTTTCTATTTGAAGCCTTTTGACGAGGTTATGGCTGTTATTTTCGGGTTTTGTTTCATAATTACGGGAATTACTTTTTCCAGAATATATTTCACTGCACGCCATCATGAAAACCAAATTCAAGTCCTTCAAATACAAGTAGCACAGAATAGCCAAATAGAAAGTGCTGCGAGGAAGAGAAAATCTGCCATCAGTATGTTCTACGTATATCTTGTGTTTTTGGTTTGCTATTTGCCAGAGTATTGCGTTACAGTTGCCTATTTGATACAGTCTCCACCAAGTACCGTTTTAGATGGCGTAAGTCTTTATTCAGTGACCCTGGTGTTTCTTAATTCCGCTCTGAATCCTGTTATTTACGGCTGGAAGATGAGACACATTCGACACTCTATGATAGACGTACTGCGAAATTTATATCCAAGACAAAACCAAGCAAACTTGTAGTTACTAGACAGTTCTGTTGTAAAAATAACATTAGAAACGTTATTACAACTAAAATTTTATCGCGACCAAGAAACTAATTTTTAGTAAATAATTTATAGTGGTTCTGACAAAACGTAATCCGTGTACATTCTGTAGACTTTAGTATTTTAATAAAAGGTGTGAAAATGATTAAAAATTAATGTTTTTATGTCAGAATAACTACTGGCTCATCCGTTATTTTACTTCGTTTCTGTTTAAAAGAAAATGTATGTTACAAATAATTTGGTTCCATGTTTGGGGAGGGTAGTGGGGCCTCTCCGACAACTGCGGAGAAATTTCCCAACGCAGGAATAGACAGGACTAAGAATTCGTTCAAAATCACATCGTGTTTATTAATTGTCCAGTTCTTATGTAAAGCATAAAAGAACACGGCAATGATGCCGCTACTACGCATATTTTAGTCAGAACTTTGGTTTCCTCCAAACAACTTTACTTAAAGCAGTTTATTTTCAGATGCACTGTTCCCTGACTACTAATTGACATGACGAGTAGAAGAAAACAAGCACAAAACATCCTTACATTATGACGCATGTACTGCTGCCACAAAAAAAATTGTCTTATTGTATAATTTCAAATAATTCAACTCATCAAGTATTAATTTCGCATAAACTGAAACAACTATAGTCTGCTGCAAAGAAAAGATAATTGTTAAACAACTTTACCGTTTCAACTCATCCGAATGCGCGCAGTAATGCGCCCATATATCGATTCGAAGCTTCATCAACCCCCTGCCCCCTCCCCCAGCACGCCCGGATAACCCACGGGTATTTGACTGTCTTCCGTGCCTGGGGAGTAGACAATTTGACACAAAAGGCTTCCTGGGGGTGGAGAATTTGAACCTTGCCTGGGTTGAATGGGCATTTTGAAACTTGCCTGGTGGGATGTTGAATTTGAACCGGAAGTGTCCAGTATTTCCATACGGAATGCATTGTTTTTTTCAGGTATGGAGATGTTTCTTCCCCATACCTGGAACAACCACGTATATTCCGCTGGAAAGACGTGACCCTCACCTTTCACATAGGACTGTAACCACCCCACCCCACCAAGGCAAGTTTTAAATTTCCCAACCCACCCAGGCAAGAATCAAATTCAGAAGGAAAGGTTAGTTTGGGGAAATAGCATGCATACAATACATAAATACACTTTATTTAGACACGGCAAAAACATCAGTTACAAGATTGAGATTAAAACAATAAAAACTGATTTACATGTTTGCCGTGTGGGTGTACGAGGAGGACAGTTGTCGATATATCTCTGCTCTGACATTAGATGGAAGGCTATTCCACAAATGTGCCCCACTGTAGCAGAAGCTACGTTTCAAACAACCGGTACGAGGCAGAGCCAATTTGTTTTCAGAATTTCCAAATCCCTAGTTCGCAGGTCCGTGCTGAAGGGTTTTAATTCTTGGTTTTCACGTGACGTCAGAAAAAAAACCAAAATTAAAATTTTTAGTTTTTACCTCTATCAGGTAAAAGTCATTTTCAAACATATATCTGTTGGCCTGTCTTCAGCTCGCTAGACCGCTTTGTTTTGAAAATAGAACACGGTTTTTTCTCAATGCGTGACATCGGCATTGTTTCTTGGTAACATGTTACATGCACGAAAGTATCGATTCGCCTTATGTTTTCGAGTTCTGAGTAGCCAATATGTTGAGAGAAGTGTCTTGGCGAATGTTTTCAAGTTTAACAGAGATAACAAACGTTTTGAGAGAGCCAAAGTAAACTCCAGATGTTTCCACTGGTTTCCGGCCGCCATGTTGGAGTCCCTCAGACGGGCTCCAACATGGCGTCTCCATGCTAAACACTGTAATTTTCAGTCATGCCTTTTGCCGAATAACTCGAGTTCAGAACATCGCACATCCCCGAAACTTTGGCACGTTGTTTATTTATTACTCCTCTACGATCTGTCAATTTCTTGAC
Source organism: Platygyra sinensis (assembly GCA_019787425.1). NCBI lineage: Eukaryota > Metazoa > Cnidaria > Anthozoa > Scleractinia > Merulinidae > Platygyra > Platygyra sinensis. Next base: position 18,754 of record JAHPZR010034765.1, read on the forward strand.
TCAATTTATTGAATGGCAAGCAATTTTATTTTCACTTGCGTGATAATTAAGCTTACTTGCGTGACGTGAAAACCACGAATAGGCCTTTCAGGTACACCAGAGACTGATTATTCAAAGGTTTAAACATGAATTTCAATTTGTGCTTTTTCCTTCTGATACAGAGCCCCCTCCCTGGCTTACCGCAGCGGGCGGAAGCGCTAGAATAGTAGTCAGACTTCGTGATAACCCTTAATGGCGCGGTTTTGTAGTTATTGCAATTTGTCGGCTAGCTCGTTGTTGAGACCGTCCCACACAGGACAGTGAGCAAAAAGAATAAACCATCTAACTAACTGCACTTTGGTGTGTTTAATATCGTTCGTTTATATAAGAACTGCGGCGAAGTTTTAATTCATTTGCCAAACATGTGACCACATGGGATTCATAATCGGAATATGTGTTCATAAAAGCCATCTTTTTCCCTAGTTTACATTAAGTTGTTTTTCATTAATTGAATATATCAATTAAAAACCTACAAAAACCAAATAGGCTTTTATGGTTGTAACTTCCGTTGTGGGGGAAAGTAAACCATTTCGCTCGATTTCCGAAACTGAAGCGGAACAGAATCCCATCGCCTTCCTTTTCATACTGATGTTTTGGTCTCCCGTGTAATGATGAAGATAACAAAATAGAACTGAATTATTTACTAAAACAAGATAAAAGAAAACAGATGACCGCTTCGTACAAACATTAGCAGTCGAAGAGAAAGAGCATTGGCAAAGCCTGTCACACAACAATCCTCTCCGCTATACACGTTTACTGCCGGCAGCATCCCGCACTTTGTTATAAAATGAAAGAAGATGATAAAGATCAGTTCCGTTCATTGTACATCGTTAAATGTGTGTTCAACACTATCTCAGCCTACACCACGCGCCTAAAAGTGTGACGCACAAAACAAAAAATAAGTCATTCATTTAAACAAAACTTTTCAAAAAATCATTTGATATACCAATTGATCAGTCCTAGAAGGGAAGTAGTAATAAAGCACTTAAACCATGCCATTTACATATTTTTAGATAAAGCCATTTCGTGCTGAGTTCAACTTCACTGTAACATTGCTGTGTGCTCGTTTTCATAGTTCGAGTTGTATAATGAATGAAGCTGACCCACTCTACTCGTCGTTCATCGTTAACTGTGTGATCAACGCTTTCTCTGCCTACACCGCCATCATGTCTACACCGCCTACTCCTCCTACACCGCCTACACCGCCACCATGTTGAACATTTTAACAATCCTTGCAATGAAAAAAACTTCGCCGTTACCAAAACCTTTAAAAACATTGCTCCTGAGTCTTGCTGTCTGATATTGGTGTTGGCAGTGTTGGTTTACTGGTTCAACCTTTGTACATCGCATGGATGCTCAGTACGTCCTATTCCTTGTGCGCACAGATTCTTGGCCATCCATCTTCATCTCAGATACCATACTTGTGACTCTCAAGCGAGCTGTTGCTGTGGCTGTCATTTTCAAATGCATGCAAGTCAAACTGACACTAAGGGCGCGTTCGTTGGGATCAATCCGGAAAAGAGAATAATTGGAATAATGGGAGGAAAGCGTTTGTTGGGAGCTATTCTCATTCCGGAATATATTCCGGAATATATTCTTATTCCGGCCTATCCCATAACAAACGCGCCCTACGTGAACTCATGCTGATTCTGTGTTTAAAAAACCTTCGTCAAAGATATCCCCGCCAGTTGCAGCGGTTATTCGATAATTTTGCTGAGACTTGATGTACACATCTCATCTCTTAGCAGTTCTGTATTTTAACAAATAAAGAAGCCTGAGCCGTGTATTACACTGTGATCAAACACGACGGGCATTTGAGAACACGAGAGAAATGTAGAAAACACGAGCCGCAGGCGAGGTGTTTTCTACATTTCTCGAATGTTCTCAAATGACCGGAGTTTTTTATCACAATGAAATACACGGTTTAGGCTCTTCATTTGTTTTATGATATAGATTTTTCACGCGCAAAACAATAAAAAACGCTGTTTGCATGTTTATGATCTGATAAAATATGGTTTGTGACCAATCAGAGCGCGCGCAAGGGGCTATACATAATGGTAAGTGAACTGAGTGGACTGCAATTTGTCCAAAAAAAAAAATGTCAAATGTTTGTTTATAGTGGTCATGCACTTAGCTACACCAAGCTAGTTCACAGGCATGCCATTCAAACTCAAGGAAACAAATATTTTCAAATGAACATAACAGGCTTAAAAATCCCAACTGGCGGGAGGCAGACCAGTGGGCTATTTACAAGCATGACCGAGGAGTTGAACTAGGGTCCACCGAGAAAAAACTCCAGCTTAGTGGTCAGAGCGGGACTTGAACCCGCGACCTCCAGATTCAAGTCCGGCGCCCTAACCACTCGGCCACGCTGCCTCCAAGAGTGTGTGCACCTGACGTCATCAAATTCTCAATCCAAACTTAAAGCCACTAAAGGTTTATCCTCATCAGGCATAAGAGGTACCAAATTTATAGCTGTTTACAACTTTCCAGCTCAATAGCATCCTTCGTTTGGAAACCAGCGCATTTTGAATTTCGAAGTTATGGCGGTGCGTGACATAACCCTACGATCGCGTTTGTCGAAAAATATACACTTATCTCGTGATTTTTAGCCATTTTAGGAGTTTAAGTATCAGGAAAAGTACTTTTGTAAATATTTTTGGTTCGGTTCAGATAATCAGTCCACTAAATAGCCAAAGTAAGTTCCAGATGTTTACACTATTTACTGGCCGCCATGTTGGAGGACCTCTTTAGTCCTCCAACATGGCGGCCAGTAAATAGTGTAAACATCTGGAACTTACTTGGCTATTTAGTGGACTGATTATCTGAACCGAACCAAAAATATTTACAAAAGTACTTTTCCTGATACTTAAACTCCTAAAATGGCTAAAATCACGAGATAAGTGTATATTTTTCGACAAACGCGATCGTAGGGTTATGTCACGCACCGCCATAACTTCGAAATTCAAAATGCGCTGGTTTCCAAACGAAGGATGCTATTGAGCTGGAAAGTTGTAAACAGCTATAAATTTGGTACCTCTTATGCCTGATGAGGATAAAACCTTTAGTGGCTTTTTAGTTTTGGATTTGAGAATTTGATGACGTCAGGTGCACACACTCTTGGAGGCAGCGTGGCCGAGTGGTTAGGGCGCCGGACTTGAAATCTGGAGGTCGCGGGTTCAAGTTCCCGCTCTGACCACTAAGCTGGAGGTTTTTTCTCGGTGGACCCTAGTTCAACTCCTCGTTCATGCTTGTAAATAGCCAACTGGTCTGCCTCCCGCCAGTTGGGATTTTTAAGCCTGTTATGTTCATTTGAAAATATTTGTTTCCTTGATTTGAATGCATGCCTGGAACTAGCTTGGGTAGCTAAGTGCATGACCACTATAAACAAACATTTGACATTTTTTTTTTGGACAAATTGCAGTCCACTCAGTTCACTTACCATTATGTATAGCCCCTGCGCGCGCTCTGATTGGTCAAAAACCATATTTTATCAGATCATAAAACATGCAAAAAGCGTTTTTTATTGTTTTGCGCGTGAAAAATCTATATCATAAAACAAATGAAGAAGCCTAAACCGTGTTCATTGTGATAAAAAACTCCGGTCATTTGAGAACACGAGAGAATGTAGAAAACACTCGCCTACGGCTCGTGTTTCTACATTTCTCTCGTGTTCTCAAATGCCGTCGTGTTTGATCACAGTGTAATACACGGCTCAGGCTTCTTTATTTGTTAAAATACAGAACTGCTAAGAGATGAGATGTGTACATCAAAGTCTCAGCAAAATTATCGAATAACCGCTGCAACTGGCGGGGATATATTTGACGAAGGTTTTTTAAACACAGTGTCAGCATGAGTTCACTAAGGGCGCGTTCGTTTGGGATAGTCCGGAATAAGAATATATTCAGGAATATATTCCGGAATGGAAATCCAGGTATTCCGGAATGAGAATAGCTCCCAAACAAACGCTTTCTCCCATTATTCCAATTATTCTTTTTCCGGATTGATCCCAACGAGCGGGCCCTTAGTGTCAGTTTGACTTGCATTTGAAAATGACAGCCACAGCAACAGCTCGCTTGAGAGTCACAAGTTCCTGGTATCTGAGATGAAGACGGATGGCCAAGAATCTGTCGACGCTTATAGCCACGACACTAAAGAATGAAGCGTAAACATATGCAACTGCGGTGATGTTAAGCGGAGCGCGCAAGGAATAGGACGAACTGAGCTTCCATGCGATGTACAAAGGTTGAACCAGTAAACCAACAACAATATCAGACACAGCAAGACTCAGGAGCAATGTTTTTAAAGGTTTTGGTAACGACGAAGTTTTTTCATTGCAAGGATTGTTAAAATGTTCAACATGGTAGCGGTGTAGACATGATTGCTGTGTAGGCTGAGAAAGCGTTCAACACACAGTTAACGATGAACGACGATGAACGACGAGTAGCTAGCTGTTCCGCTTCAGTTTTGGAAATCGAGCGAATTGGTTTACTTTCCCCCCACAACGGAAGTTACAACCATAAAAGCCTATTTTGGTTTTGTAGGTTTTTTTAAAATTGATATATTCAATTAATGAAAAACAACTTAATGTAAACTAGGGAAAAAGATGGCTTTTATAAACACATATTCCGATTATGAATCCCAGGTGGTCACATGTTTGGCAAATGAATTAAAACTTCGCCGCAGTTCTTATATATACGAACGGATTAAACACACCATAAGTGCAGTTAGTTAGGTGTTTTATTCTTTTTGCTCACTGTCCTGTGTGGGACGGTCTCAACAACGAGCTAGCCGACAAATTACAATAACTACAAAACCGCGTCATTAGGGTTATCACCAAGTCTGACTACTCTTCTAGCGCTTCCGCCTGCCGCGGTAAGCCAGGGAGGGGGCTCTGTATCAGAAGGAAAAAGCAAAAATTGAAATTCATGTTTAAATCTTTGAATAATCAGTCTCTGGTGTACCTGAAAGGCCTATTCGTGGTTTTCACGTCACGCAAGTAAGCTTAATTACACGCAAGTGAAAAATAAAATTGCTTGCCATTCAATAAATTGAGTCAAGAAATTGACAGATCGTAGAGGAGTAATAAATAAACAACGTGCCAAAGTTTCGGGGATGTGCGATGTTCTGAACTCGAGTTATTCGGCAAAAGGCATGACTGAAAATTACAGTGTTTAGCATGGAGACGCCATGTTGGAGCCCGTCTGAGGGACTCCAACATGGCGGCCGGAAACCAGTGGAAACATCTGGAGTTTACTTTGGCTCTCTCAAAACGTTTGTTATCTCTGTTAAACTTGAAAACATTCGCCAAGACACTTCTCTCAACATATTGGCTACTCAGAACTCGAAAACATAAGGCGAATCGATACTTTCGTGCATGTAACATGTTACCAAGAAACAATGCCGATGTCACGCATTGAGAAAAAACCGTGTTCTATTTTCAAAACAAAGCGGTCTAGCGAGCTGAAGACAGGCCAACAGATATATGTTTGAAAATGACTTTTACCTGATAGAGGTAAAAACTAAAAATTTTAATTTTGGTTTTTTTTCTGACGTCACGTGAAAACCAAGAATTAAAACCCTCAGCACGGACCTACGAACTAGGGACTTGGAAATTCTGAAAACAAATTGCCTCTGCCTAAGCCTCGTACCGGTTGTTTGAAACGTAGCTTCTGCTACAGTGGGGCACATTTGTGGAATAGCCTTTCATCTAATGTCAGAGCAGAGAGATATCGACAACTGTCCTCCTCGTACACCCACACGGCAAACATGTAAATCAGTTTTTATTGTTTTAATCTCAATCTTGTAACTGATGTTTTTGCCGTGTCTAAATAAAGTGTATGTATGTATTGTATGCATGCTATTTCTCCAAACTAACCTTTCCTTCTGGGTGGGTTGGGGAATTTAAAACTTGCCTTGGTGGGGTGGGGTGGTTGCAGTCCTATGTGAAGTCGAAGGGTCACGTCTTTCTAGCGGAATATACGTGGTTGTTCAAGGTATGGGGAAGAAACATCTCCATACCTGAAAAAAACAATGCATTCCGTATGGAAATACTGGACACTTCGGTTCAAATTCAAAATCCCACCAGGCAAGTTTCAAAATGCCCATCCCACCCAGGCAAGGTTCAAATTCTCCACCCCAAGAGGCCTTTTGTGTCAAATTGTCTACTCCCCAGGCATGGGAGACAGTCAAATACCCGTGGGTTGTCCGGGCGTGCTAGGGGAGGGGGCAGGGGGTTGATGAAATTTCGAATCGATATATGGGCGCAATACTGCGCGCGTTCTGATGAGTTGAAACGGTAAAGTTGTTTAACAATTATCTTAGTCTTTGAAGCAGGCTATAGTTGTTTCAGTTTATGCGAAATATACTTGATGAGTTGAATTCTTTGAAATCATACAATGAGACAATTTTTTTTGTGACATTAGTACATGCGTCATAACGTAAGGATGTTTAGTACTTGTTTTCTTCTACTCGTCGTGTCAATTAGTAGTCACGGAACAGTGCATCTGAAAATAAACTGCTTTAAGTAAAGTTGCTTGGAGAAAACCAAAGTTCTGACTAAAATATGCGTAGTAGCGGCATCATTGCTGTGTTCTTTTATGCTTTACATAAGAACTGGACAATTAATAAACACGATGTGATTTTGAACGAATTCTTAGTCCTGTCTATTCCTGCGTAGGGAAATTTCTCCGCAGTTGTCGGAGAGGCCCCACTACCCTCCATAAACATGGAACCAAATTATTTCTAACATACATTTTCTTTTAAACAAAAACGAACTAAAATAACCGATGAGCCAGTAGTTATTCTGACATAAGAACATTGATATTGAATCGTTTTCACATCATTTATTAAAATACTAAAGTCTACAGAATGTACACGGATTACGTTTTGTCAAAAAACACTATAAATTATTTCCTAAAAATTAGTTTCTTGGTTGCGATAAAATCTTAGTTGTAATAACGTTTCTAAAGTTATTTTTATAACAGAACTGTCTAGTAATTACAAGTTTGCTTGGTTTTGTCTCGGAAATAAATTTCGCAGTACGTCTATCATAGCGTGTCGAATGTGCCTCATCTTCCAGCCGTAAATAACAGGATTCAGAGAGGAATTAAGAAACACCAGGGTATCTGAGTAAAGATGTACACCATTTAAAGCGGTACTTCGCGGAGACTGTATCAAATAGGCAACTAGAACGCAATACTCTGGCAAATAGCAAACCAAAAACACAAGATATAGGTAGAGCATACTGATGGCAGATTTTCTCTTCCTCGCTGCACTTTCTATTTGGCTATTCTGTGCTACTTGCATTTGAAGGACTTGAATTTGGTTTGCGTGATGGCGTGCAGTGAAATATATTCTGGAATAAGTATGTCCCGTAATAATGAAACAAAACCCGAAATAACAACCATAACTACGTAAACAGGCTTTTTTAAGTTGAAATAGAAAATAAATAACGGAAAAAGAAGACTAAATATCCAAATTGAGATCACCACAGCAACGACTCGCTTGTGAGTCACAAGTTCCTGATATCTGAGATGAAGATGGATAGCCAGGAATCTGTCCACACTTATGGCCACCACAAGCAAGAACGAAGCATAAGCAAACAAACATGTGGTGATGCGGTGAAGCGCAATCGTGGAAGAAGTAGGATTTATCATCCATGCGATGTACAAAGGTTGAGCGAGTAAACCAACACCAAGATCAGAAACAGCAAGACTCAGGAGCAATGTTTTCAAAGGTTTTGGTAATGACGAAGTTTTTCTCATCGCATGGATTGTTAAAATGTTCAACATGATGGCAGTGTAGGCTGACAAAGCGTTGATCACACAGTTAACGATGGAGGACGAGCAGAGTGGGTCAGCTTCATTCATTATACAGGTTGAACTTTGAAAAATAGCACTGAGTGATGTTACAGTGAAGTTGAAATGAGCACGAAACGGTTTGATCTGAAAAGATGTAAACGGTTGGTTTAAGTGCTTTATAACTACTTCCTTACTGATCAGTAGGTACTGTACGAAATGACTTTATTGACATTTTTGTCTAAATAAATGACTTATTTTCAGTTTTGCGCGTCATTATTGCCAGAGAAACGAAACACCTAGTGAAATTGAAGTTAATCTAAGACAAGTTTTAGACCGTTTAAGTGTAAAAACCGACAGTTTAATTTTGGATTTTGGGTTAGAATGTCAGTTACTGAGAAAATTTGAATTTCCATTGAAAATTAAGAAATTAAGAAAAAAGTTGAATTTCAATTTGAATTTCGCAGCATAGGAAGGAGGCATTGGGACTCTATTTAGTTTGGAAATGGCCGTAGTAAGTTGTATAAATTAGAGCGATATCGGTATATGTTGTTTTAGATGATTTGTTCTTTAACCAAAAAGCAACTTAAACGTTAAGTCAAAACACAGATGGCTTTTTCTGAACACGCATTCTAACTATAGCTCAGATGGTGACTTGTTCCGCAAAAGACTTGGCACCTTAATTCTAATTTAACACAAAAACCCATGATGGTTTGAAATCGTTAAAATAAAATACGTTACAATGCATTTCAGTCTGTTTATCTACTGCTCAAAGTCCTAATTTTTATCATAAATTATGATCTCTTTCTGCAAGACAAATTATTTGTTCTAAACGTTAACACAAGAGTAGAATTTGTACACACATGATTCCAGGCGTTTAGCGACTTGGTTGCTTTGGAAACTTAAGTA
>JAHPZR010034765.1:32500-42500 GCA_019787425.1 Platygyra sinensis
ACAAAGCGACGAGGAAACGACGGAAGTTAAAGAAAATTAAGCAAAAAGACAGGAAAGGACTTCCAGCTCAAGTAACCAATGTAGATATGCCACTGGCGAAGAATATAGAATGAACAAGTTACTTTGAGTATCGCCAGCGAATAATATCTAGTTCCATTGCAGTCTTAACTTTCATTGGCTTTAAAACAATGAAAATGATTGGAAGAAAAACTAGCCTGCGAGAGCATCCGGTGTTTTTGGCTCCTGGTTTTCTTGCTCATAAAAAAGGGCAGAAAAAAAAACAGGTTCCCTCGCATGTTAAGAAAAACGCCAAAGACTTGATCGAGCCATGTGTTTATGAGCTAGGCACAATTCAAAAGAAAGTCTGATATTTTTGGACTTTAAATCGGATCTCTCCAGGATCGGTCGTTTGCCGAACGCTGGTCTCAAGGGGAACGAAGACTCTTGGTATGAGGCTGCTAGCATTCCAGTGGAAACCACCAACCAGTCTGTCCGCAAGAACAATTTGTGATACCACCAGAGATTTCGATCTTATCTGATTACCGACCAGGTAATCAGGACTTGTAATACTTGTTCCCAAACTCATTAATAATTCATAAGTTTGATAGCCAATAAAAAATGGCTAAATTCGTCACGTGTATGAGTTTTGATACCCAATGAAAACCTAGATAAAAACCACACGTGATTTGGATATCGTATCCAAACCACACGTTGCTTTCATCTGATTCCTCATTGGATATCAAGATTCACGCATCAAAACAAAAGAAAACAAGCATAAGAACAGAATTTAAAAAAAATTATCATCCTTGGGAACTTGCATTGTAATAAAATAATTTCAACAATATAAAACTCATGAAATTGGAAATTAAAACTGTTTTAAATATACATAGCGTCCGATACTAAATACTGTTCCATAAACAGTTTTCGGTGGATATCTCTTTACCTACGTTTTGCTCCAATTCAATGACAAATTTTCTTTGCCAACAATTCAGACTCAAGCATAACGACTTCTTAATATGTAAGTCCAGCGCTTTGAAACCTAATGTAAATCAGGCAATATCTGAACGAACCTCCCGAAGGAATGGATATTTTTCTTTACCCGAGTAATTAGCTATTCGTTAAAATAGTTTACGCGTATTTGTTTTATACCTTGATGACGGGGAATACGACTTTCTTGACTTAATTATCTTCTTCGTAAACCATTTTTGGCTCCTACACCTTGCCACTCCTTTCTCGCTCGTGGTTGGACGCTAATGATTCATGCATACAAACGCGTTCTTTCGGAAAAGGGGAAATATTTAACACTGCATAATTTCTTATTGTTTCGTTTGCGAAAACATGTCACTGCATAATTTCCTATTGTTTCATTTGAGAAGCCATATCAAAAACTCGTGCTTCGTCTTTCATCAGGGGTCCCAAACACCTCGAAACAATAAAAGCACTCGGCCTGCGGCCTCGTGCTTTCATTACTTTCTCGGTGTTTGGAACCCCTGATGAAACACTCGCACTCGTTTTTGATATATTACATAAACAACTATACTGAGGCCTTGTCCACACTACACCAGAGATATTTGAAGACGCAGCTTTGTTTCTACGGTTAGGTCTTCCGTCCTCAATAATTTGCCACGAAAACGGGCACTCTTCAAACGAAAACACTCTTCAAACCCGAGGAATTTGAAAACGCCGGATTTGTGTTTATACGTGGACGGAAAACATTTTCAAAATGTAGCTTTTGCAAAATGGTGACGTTCACAATTTCCTCAAATACAAATCCAATTTTGTGTTTTCAAATTTGTCCAACAAAGTGTGGACGGAAAATATTTGACGGGTTTTCAGAGTGATTAACATCCTTTTCAAATTTCTCCAGTGTAGTTTAGACAGGGCATTAGTGTCTGCAGTTCCAGGGTAGCCATTCAAAGTTAAGGCTAACATCCTGCATGAATGTCTCTAGATAAACTCGCTACAAGTAGACTTCTACTGTTATAAATTGAAGTCGACTTGTTCCGCTTGCTCGGATCCGAATATATTCTGGGTGTGACGTTATAATTCACAGCCTACCCCTTATTCTCTGGAGTTTTTTTGAAATATTTCAGAGCGAGGGTAAGAAGATAAATAAACCATATGCCCAGTAACTACACCCATGTACAAGATCAGATTTCAATGCATCGTTTATTTAAAGTTGAACAAATGACGGGCCAAAATATCAAAAATAAAAAATAAAGAAAAGACCTTTTCTTGAGGTGTGTTAAAACTGATAAGAAAACAAGAAATTACATTTTTTCTTTGCCGCGCTACAAAAGCCGAGAATATTCGAACAGGCAAAAGCGAGTTAATGATTGACTTTGGAGGACAAAACGACACCAAAAGCAACAAAATTTCCATTTTTTACTATAGCCAGTGGCGGATCTAAGGAAGGCCCCCCCCCCTTTTTTTGGGTAAAAAAAAAGAGGAATTCACAGAAGGGAGAAAAGCCTGCAGGGCAAGTAAATCAAAACCGGAAAATAAAAGCGAAAAGACAAAGCTAAACAACAATTTAAAGAAAAAATATCAGATACTTTCTTCGCGTGCTAAATTAGTGCCCATTTAGTTCTTTTCTCAGGTGTTTTGTAGTAGCTGAATAACACTCAGAAAAAATGTATTTGGACGACGCGAATAAACTAAAGCAAACACGGTCGAGGAGGTCGCCGTAAATTAAATTTGCAGAAATCCACGCTGCAAAAATACTGTTAACTTTAAATACCTAAATTTCCCTAAGAAAGGTAACCAAATGAAAACAAAAAAACACGACAAGAAGTTCAATAACAGTAAATTTTCATTCAAGATGAGACAAAAAAAACCCTATCCATGAGGGAAAAAATGTTCAAATTTCGCAAACATGCTTCGCTGCGTGATCGTGACAGCAAGTTCAAATTAATTCTTCGCGCTAAAACGAAAGGTTGAGTTTTTGCCGACGGCTTTGGCAGTCATTTTATCGGCCGTGGCTTTACTCGTCGTTCAAACATTTGAACTAAACTTCGACGTAATACTGTACAGTACCTTTTTTTTTTGTAAAGTCCAGGAAGCTGCTTTAAATCCCGCAATCTGTATTCAAAACCGTCACTTCACAGTGCACCGACTGCTTTGTAAACAAACCGACTTTGTATTTACCTACAAATTAACATGATTAAAGCATCCTTATTTCCGTGTCAGAACGTTCTGGCCTCACATCATTTGCATAAAGTTTACAGCCCATTGATCGAGCGACACATTTCCCCACAACTCACGATAACCCGTGTTGCGCATGCGCAATTCACGAGTTAAAATTAGTTTCTTGGTCGAGACAAACTGTTTACTGTAATAACTAACGTTCCTGAAGTTAATCTTCCAACAGAACTGTCTAGTAACTACAAGTTTGTTTGGTTTTGTTTTGGAAATAAATTTCGCAGTACGTCTATCATAGCGTGTCGAATGTGTCTCATCTTCCAGCCGTAAATAACAGGATTCAGAGAGGAATTAAGGTAACCCAGGGTTTGTGAGAACAGACCAGTTACACGAAAAGCGGTACTTGGTGCAGACAGTATCAAACCTGTAACTCCAACGCAATACTGGGGCAAATAGCACACCAAAAACACAAGATACACGTAGAACATACTGATGGCAGATTTTCTCTTCCTCGCAGCACTTTCTATTTGGTTATTCAATGCTACTTGCATTTGAAGGACTTAAATTTGGTTTGCGTGATGACGTGCAGTGAAATATATTTTGGAATAAATAATTCCCGTAATAATGAAACAAAAGCCAAAAATAACAGCCATAACTACGTAAACAGGTTTTTTTGAGTTCAAAATTAATGACGGAAAAAGAAAACTCATTGTCCAAATTGAGATCACCACAGCAACAGCTCGCTTGTGAGTCACAAGTTCCTGGTATCTAAGATAAAGATGAATAGTCAAGAATCTGTCCACACTTATGGCCACCACAAGAAAGAACGAAGCAGTAACAAATACATTTGTGATGATGATGGACGCCATAAATAATATACAAAGGTCCTGAGCGAGTAAACAAACACCGAGATCAGAAGCAGCAAGACTCAGGAGCAGTGTTTTCAAAGGTTTTGGTAACGACGAAGTTTTTCTCATCGCATGGATTGTTAAAATGTTCAACATGATGGCAGTGTAGGCTGAGAAAGCGTTGATCACACAGTTAACGATGGACGACGGGTAGAGTGGGTCAGCTTCATTCATTATACGGCTTAAACTTTTGAAAAATAACACTGAGTGATCTTATAGTGACGTTATAGTAGAATCCTTCATGGCTCATATGCGTATATAGTCTCACGTATCTGGAACCAGTTGCCATCAGCTGTAAAAAAAGCACCTAATGCATCATTCTTTCGGAGACTTTTCACTGAGTTAAAGTTTACCGGCTGTCAATGCAGTAATTGCCTTTGCCTTAAGGACGGTGCCTACTAATCCAAAGGTATTTTTGCGCGGTTCACTGAATATGCGGGAAAAGCAAATCATAACGAGTGCTATTGAAATCCGAAAAGAAAATTAGGGGTTACCACGCATTTTTCGAAGATAATTAATCAGCAATATCTGTAAAAAGCTTTAAAATAAAAAGCAATGTATGGCGTTTTTTTCACAATTGAAGCTTAATTTTCTCTGAAAAATGCGTGGTTACCCCCAATTTTCTTTTTGGATACCAAGAGCACTTGCTAAGTTTTACTTTCTCCGCATAGTTTTGAACCGCGCAAAAATATCCTTGTATTATAAGCACCACCCATAGGAAATCCGAGTATCTCGAGATGCGCAGACCGTATGCGCAATAACAATACTAGGCACCGTCCTTAAATAATTTATATAGATATACATTATTTCTAATTTAACTAGTAAGATGGTAACAATATTAGCTTTCTTTTTTTATTCGTACATACATAATACAAGTATAAATTAATATTGTCAAACACTTTTATCATGAGCCTCTGGCTCGTGGGACTGGGAGACCACCCCCTGTGTAATTTGACATTAAATAAACTATCTTGTCTTCTTAACTTATCTTATCTTACCTTACCTTATCTTATCTTATCTTATCTTAAACTGAGCACAAAATGGTTTTTTTCTGAAACGATGTAAACGGCTGGTTTAAGTGCTTTATTTTACTTTCCTTCTAGGACTGATCAATAGGTATATCAAATGATTTTTTGTCATTTTTGTTTAAATAAATGACTTATTTTCTGTTTTGCACGTCACTATTGCCAGAGAAAGGAAAATACCTTGCAAAAAAGAACTTAACCTAGGGTACGTTTTAGACGTTCGTATGCCAAAATTGACATTCTAATTTTTCATTTTCTATGAAACTGTCAGTTAGAAAAAGATGCTGAATCTGAATTTGAATTTGAACTGAAAATGGAAAAATTGAAAAAAGTTGAATTCAATTCGAATTTGGAAAACCTAGAAAGGTGGGATTCGGAATCCATTTAGTTTCCGAAATGTTCGTAGAAAGTTGTGTAAATTGCATTTAAAATTAATATATATATTATTTAAAGGTGAAGAGGATTTGCTTTGTTAACTAAAAAATACCTGAAAAGAAAACAGATGGCTTTTCCTGAACACGGATTCTAATTATTGCTCAGATGGTAACTGACTTTCTCCGTAAAAGACTTGGCACCTTTATTTCAAGAAACACGCTTTAAAAAACTTTTGATCTGTTTGGTCTGCTGCTCAAAGTCCTAGCTTTTATCATGGTATAAATTAAATGTTTTTGCTAATTAGCTTTTACGTGATATGTTTTTAGTGACAGCTTCTCCTGTCCTGGAGCTGCCCGTTTGCCTGAAAACCGTTTTCTGCTTTAAATCGAGATTTAATAATATATCGAAAGACGGCCGAGAACGGGTTTGGACACGTTTCCAAAACACCGTCAAAAGATTGAAAAATGGAGACGCGTAGCAGATTATTTTTGAAGAACTTCGAGGTGTTAGAAATTTGGCTTATTGCTGTCTCAAGTGTTTGATATATCTTCTTGATCGAAATTAAAACTAAGTTGAATTAAACTGAATTAAACATCGTCCACACTTTTCCTGGGAAATGTGTAAACACAGCTTTATTTGTACGGTTAAGTCTATGGTCTACACTAATCCGTCACGAAAACGGAGCTTTCAAATTGAAACGGCGCTGCAAACCGGAAAAACTGATTTTAAAACACCGGCTATGCGCGCGTTTCAGTCTGGATTGTCCGTAGCGATGATGTTATGATAATTATGTTATTTTAATGTCCGAGTTTTCTTCAAACACAAATCCAAAATATCCGGTGATTGTTTCGTTTTCAAATTTCACCCGCGTGGTGTGAACGAAAATATTTGATGCATTTTCAGAGTGAAAACTCCGTTTTTAAAGTTCCGCACTGGTGCAGTGAGGAGGGGACCTAAAACTTTGATTAACAAATGATCGATTCGTTCACACAAGTTAGTCTACTCAAGAGAAAAGAAATTACAATTATGAAGGGCGTTGATTTTCTGCAATTACTTTAAACGCATTGTGGACTGATAAACAAAGTCAACAAATTTGGAAATAGATTTCGTTTTTTTTTACACGCATTCTATACATGGGAAGCTGAGATGATGAAATGTTTTGAAACTATTGAAGACATCGTAGCAGGCTAGGGTGGTTATTGGAATTTTTACTCCCAAAATTCTTTATGACTTATTTGCAACTTTATGATAAGTTTTAACGCAAAATTAGCGAACGCAATAAACGCAGTTTCGACATCCTCGGGTTGTCATTGTTAAATGTGTAGGTTAGTTCTTGCAACTCGATGTTATCTTGATTTTCAGCCATAATTTTTCCTGATCAGGCGGTATACTTAGGATAAAAAATTTCAGTTTTATTTTTACGAATGCACCAACTTTTTAACAAGATGGAGTTTCACAATTCTTTAAGGATAAAAATGATTTACCTTTGAAGGCGCACTAATTATTGGATTGGATGCCTCCCCACTGCCTTAAACATGGAAACAAAATATTGAGCTCTTAAACATATTTTCTTTTTACAATTATTTGGTTATAATTACACTACAAGAAATGAAGTAAACAATGGATAAACCAGTAGTTATTCTGACACAAAAACATTGAATAGTATGTATTTTTAGATAATTTTATATCATCATTTTACCGAATGTACACGGATTACGTTTCATTGAAAACGCTTAATTCATTACTGAAATTAGTTTCTTGGTCGAGATAAACTGTTTGTTGTAATAACTAAGGTTCCTGAAATTATTCTTACAACAGAACTGTCTAGTAACTACAAGTTTGCTTGGTTTCGTTTTGGAAATATATCTCGCAGTACGTCTATCATAGCGTGTCGAATGTGCCTCATCTTCCAGCCGTAAATAACAGGATTCAGAGAGGAATTAAGAAACACCAGGGTCAGTGAGTAACGATACACACCATCTAAAGCGGTACTTGGCGGAGACTGTATCAAAAGGGCAACTGTAGCGCAATACCCTGGCAAATAGCAAACCAAAAATACGAGATATACGTAGAACATACTGATGGCAGATTTTCTCTTCCTCGCAGCACTTTCTATTTGGCTATTCTGTGCTAGTTGCATTTGAAGGACTTGAAGTTGGTTTTCATGATGGCGTGCAGTGAAATACATTGTGGAATAAGTAATTCCAGTAATAATGAAACAAAAGCCAAAAATAACAACTATAACCACGCGAACAGGCTCTTTTGATTTCAAATAGAAACTTAATAGCGAAAAAAGAAGACTCAATATACAAATTGAGATCACCACGGCAACAGCTCGCTTGTGAGTCACAAGTTCCTGATATCTGAGATGAAGATGAATAGCCAAGAATCTGTCCACACTTATGGCCACCACAAGAAAGAACGAAGCAGTAAGAAACAAATTTGTGATGATGGTAAACGCCATAATCGTGGAATAAGTAGGTTTTGCGATCTTAGCGATGTACAAAGGTTGAGCGAGTAAACCAACACCAAGATCGGAAACAGCAAGATTCAGGAGCAACATTTTCAAAGGTTTTGGTAACGACGAAGTTTTTCTCATCGCATGGATTGTTAAAATGTTCAACATGATGGCAGTGTAGGCTGAGAAAGCGTTGAACACACAGTTAACGATGAACAACGAGTAGAGTGGGTCAGCTTCATTCATTATACAGCTTGAACTTTGAAAAAAAAGAGCACTGAGTGATGTTAGTGATGTTATTTAAGCAATAGAAAACGTTTTCTGTGTTTGCATAGCCTGATATAAACACGAGAGGGGTTGGGAGAATTCGAGACAGTTACGCAAACCCGAGACGAAGTCGAGGGTTTGCTGATAACTGTCTCGAATTCTCCCAACCCCTCTCGTGTTTACATCAGGCTATGCAAACACGTACAGGAAAAAAGTTTTCTATTGCTTTTATAAAATATTTCTCAAAATTAATTCGAAAAATGAAGAGAAATTTTGTTTATTGACTTCTTGATCCAAAAAGCTTTTCTCAATACACGCTCTAGACAATCAAAACGCGCTTTTGAGAACGCACGAACCAATGAAATTTCGCGTTACAAAAATCAAAATTTGTCGCTAAATCGCCAGCGAGGAAGCGAGCGCCGTGTAAATAAAAGCGATATCAGCTTTGAATCTTCTAAATCTCTGGGAAAAATTCCTAAAGTTCAGTGAAAACAGAAGAAATGTTCAAAAGAGTTACAACTCTGTAAGGAAAGAACTGCAAGATGAAATCACTGTGCTTGATTGCTCTTGAAAGTAACGCAAACTTGCTCGATTTGGCAGCCCGAGAAGATGGTTGAGAAGTTGAATCGCTCATCGTGCCTTGTGAAGTTTTGCTGGTTTGGAATCATAGCACAAGCAGGCAAGGTTGAGTTAATGCAGTTAAGTTGAAGGGCATTATGCTTGTCAAACAGGATCAAAATGTCGAAAAGTGATATACATATGTCGAGTTTCCATATTTATGTCCAAATTGTAATATATATGTCCAAATTACAATATATATATCCACATTGTAATATCATGTATCCAAAATACAAGTGCTGTGCATGTCCACTGTCCGTTTTACATATAACTTTATACACTTCCTCACATATTTGCGAACAGTTCGATGTATGTATGTCACGCAGTTTTTCGACATATATATTTTTAGCGGTAAGTACTCCGTGTAAGTATTCATGAATTGACCCGCAACTACAGAGAACACGAGATAGCATGGCTGCGGAGGAACAGCGTATTCAACGTATCGTTCGTCAGATAGTAAGTTCCGAGATCGGTGGAGCAACCCCAACGTCTACAAATGTACAACTGTCAAGTGGCAGTACGGTGTTACCCATGAATGTTGTTGGAGGCTTTCAAAACACAGGTGAAGAGCTTCGAGCGTTTCAAGTTCAGCTCTTCTTCTCCGTAAAGTTATAGGAGAAACTCCCAAGATACGTGCCACATCTGCCCTTCGAAATCCTTCGTCTCTAAGCATTCTAATTTGAGTTCTGCTTATAATTAATTAACCTAGGTCTTCCCATTCCAGTTCGGTCTACAGAGGAGAGACTTGGAGGAGTATCTTGCCTGTCAATCTGAAAGTCTCCACGAAGGCTTCGAACATCAAGCGCTTCTCGAAGATTCCCCATTGTATCTAACAGGATCTCCAAATCTCGAACAAAAGTTGCTAGATCAGACCTTGATTCCTCCACTCTAGCTAACAACAAACTCAAAGTTCGCTCATAATTCGTCAAGTCTTCGGCACCAGAATTCTGCATTGTCGACTTGGTCGGTAGACAAGTGTGTTCTTGCTCCTCGAATGACTCTTACCAGAGAATCGAAAAAAGAATCAACATAAAATATTTGGAATCCAATGGGCCGCCATGTTGTTTGCCCTGGAATGCGGGTCAATTCATGAACACTTACACGGTGTACTTAACGCAAAAAATATATATGTCGAAAAACTGCGTGACATACATACATCGAACTGTTCGCAAATATGTGAGGAAGTGTATGAAGTTGTATATAAAACG
>JAHPZR010034765.1:52500-65456 GCA_019787425.1 Platygyra sinensis
ATATGCAACAAAATACCCAGTAAACGTTTTTCAAGGTAATTTTTGCATTTAATTACTACAATAAAATTCTCAAAATCACATGCTGTTTTTTAAAAAAGATGTGCAATAAAATTAAACGCCAACTATATGCTACAGTCTGCGAATGCGAAATCTGTTCAAAATAAAATTTAACACGGCCGATCAATGGCCGTGTTTTGGCTGTCTAATGTTCAAAAAATAACCATTAAAACTTGGAAGAGTACCAGACAGCTCACCAGACTGATGGATTTAATGCCCTATGCTTGTCAAACAGGATCAAAATGTCGAAAAGTGATATATATATATATGTCGAGTTTCCATATTTATGTCTAAATTGTAAAATATATGTCAAAATTACAATATATATGTCCAAATTGTAATATACGTATCCAAATGGTAATATATATATATCCAAAGTACAAGTGCTGTGCATGCCCACTGTCCGTTTTATATACAACTTCATACACTTCCTCACATATTTGCGAACAGTTCGATGTATGTATGTCACGCAGTTTTTCGACATATATATTTTTTGCGTTAAGTACACCGTGTAAGTGTTCATGAATTGACCCGCATTCCAGGGCAAACAACATGGCGGCCCATTGGATTCCAAATATTTTATGTTGATTCTTTTTTCGATTCTCTGGTAAGAGTCATTCGAGGAGCAAGAACACACTTGTCTACCGACCAAGTCGACAATGCAGAATTCTGGTGCCGAAGACTTGACGAATTATGAGCGAACTTTGAGTTTGTTGTTAGCTAGAGTGGAGGAATCAAGGTCTGATCTAGCAACTTTTGTTCGAGATTTGGAGATCCTGTTAGATACAATGGGGAATCTTCGAGAAGCGCTTGATGTTCGAAGCCTTCGTGGAGACTTTCAGATTGACAGGCAAGATACTCCTCCAAGTCTCTCCTCTGTAGACCGAACTGGAATGGGAAGACCTAGGTTAATTAATTATAAGCAGAACTCAAATTAGAATGCTTAGAGACGAAGGATTTCGAAGGGCAGATGTGGCACGTATCTTGGGAGTTTCTCCTATAACTTTACGGAGAAGAAGAGCTGAACTTGAAACGCTCGAAGCTCTTCACCTGTGTTTTGAAAGCCTCCAACAACATTCATGGGTAACACCGTACTGCCACTTGACAGTTGTACATTTGTAGACGTTGGGGTTGCTCCACCGATCTCGGAACTTACTATCTGACGAACGATACGTTGAATACGCTGTTCCTCCGCAGCCATGCTATCTCGTGTTCTCTGTAGTTGCGGGTCAATTCATGAATACTTACACGGAGTACTTACCGCTAAAAATATATATGTCGAAAAACTGCGTGACATACATACATCGAACTGTTCGCAAATATGTGAGGAAGTGTATAAAGTTATATGTAAAACGGACAGTGGACATGCACAGCACTTGTATTTTGGATACATGATATTACAATGTGGATATATATATTGTAATTTGGACATATATATTACAATTTGGACATAAATATGGAAACTCGACATATGTATATCACTTTTCGACATTTTGATCCTGTTTGACAAGCATAATGCCCTTCAACTTAACTGCATTAACTCAACCTTGCCTGCTTGTGCTATGATTCCAAACCAGCAAAACTTCACAAGGCACGATGAGCGATTCAACTTCTCAACCATCTTCTCGGGCTGCCAAATCGAGCAAGTTTGCGTTACTTTCAAGAGCAATCAAGCACAGTGATTTCATCTTGCAGTTCTTTCCTTACAGAGTTGTAACTCTTTTGAACATTTCTTCTGTTTTCACTGAACTTTAGGAATTTTTCCCAGAGATTTAGAAGATTCAAAGCTGATATCGCTTTTATTTACACGGCGCTCGCTTCCTCGCTGGCGATTTAGCGACAAATTTTGATTTTTGTAACGCGAAATTTCATTGGTTCGTGCGTTCTCAAAAGCGCGTTTTGATTGTCTAGAGCGTGTATTGAGAAAAGCTTTTTGGATCAAGAAGTCAATAAACAAAATTTCTCTTCATTTTTCGAATTAATTTTGAGAAATATTTTATAAAAGCAATAGAAAACTTTTTTCCTGTACGTGTTTGCATAGCCTGATGTAAACACGAGAGGGGTTGGGAGAATTCGAGACAGTTATCAGCAAACCCTCGACTTCGTCTCGGGTTTGCGTAACTGTCTCGAATTCTCCCAACCCCTCTCGTGTTTATATCAGGCTATGCAAACACAGAAAACGTTTTCTATTGCTTAAATAACATCACTAACATCACTCAGTGCTCTTTTTTTTCAAAGTTCAAGCTGTATAATGAATGAAGCTGACCCACTCTACTCGTTGTTCATCGTTAACTGTGTGTTCAACGCTTTCTCAGCCTACACTGCCATCATGTTGAACATTTTAACAATCCATGCGATGAGAAAAACTTCGTCGTTACCAAACCTTTGAAAATGTTGCTCCTGAATCTTGCTGTTTCCGATCTTGGTGTTGGTTTACTCGCTCAACCTTTGTACATCGCTAAGATCGCAAAACCTACTTATTCCACGATTATGGCGTTTACCATCATCACAAATTTGTTTCTTACTGCTTCGTTCTTTCTTGTGGTGGCCATAAGTGTGGACAGATTCTTGGCTATTCATCTTCATCTCAGATATCAGGAACTTGTGACTCACAAGCGAGCTGTTGCCGTGGTGATCTCAATTTGTATATTGAGTCTTCTTTTTTCGCTATTAAGTTTCTATTTGAAATCAAAAGAGCCTGTTCGCGTGGTTATAGTTGTTATTTTTGGCTTTTGTTTCATTATTACTGGAATTACTTATTCCACAATGTATTTCACTGCACGCCATCATGAAAACCAACTTCAAGTCCTTCAATGCAACTAGCACAGAATAGCCAAATAGAAAGTGCTGCGAGGAAGAGAAAATCTGCCATCAGTATGTTCTACGTATATCTCGTATTTTTGGTTTGCTATTTGCCAGGGTATTGCGCTACAGTTGCCCTTTTGATACAGTCTCCGCCAAGTACCGCTTTAGATGGTGTGTATCGTTTACTCACTGACCCTGGTGTTTCTTAATTCCTCTCTGAATCCTGTTATTTACGGCTGGAAGATGAGGCACATTCGACACGCTATGATAGACGTACTGCGAGATATATTTCCAAAACGAAACCAAGCAAACTTGTAGTTACTAGACAGTTCTGTTGTAAGAATAATTTCAGGAACCTTAGTTATTACAACAAACAGTTTATCTCGACCAAGAAACTAATTTCAGTAATGAATTAAGCGTTTTCAATGAAACGTAATCCGTGTACATTCGGTAAAATGATGATATAAAATTATCTAAAAATACATACTATTCAATGTTTTTGTGTCAGAATAACTACTGGTTTATCCATTGTTTACTTCATTTCTTGTAGTGTAATTATAACCAAATAATTGTAAAAAGAAAATATGTTTAAGAGCTCAATATTTTGTTTCCATGTTTAAGGCAGTGGGGAGGCATCCAATCCAATAATTAGTGCGCCTTCAAAGGTAAATCATTTTTATCCTTAAAGAATTGTGAAACTCCATCTTGTTAAAAAGTTGGTGCATTCGTAAAAATAAAACTGAAATTTTTTATCCTAAGTATACCGCCTGATCAGGAAAAATTATGGCTGAAAATCAAGATAACATCGAGTTGCAAGAACTAACCTACACATTTAACAATGACAACCCGAGGATGTCGAAACTGCGTTTATTGCGTTCGCTAATTTTGCGTTAAAACTTATCATAAAGTTGCAAATAAGTCATAAAGAATTTTGGGAGTAAAAATTCCAATAACCACCCTAGCCTGCTACGATGTCTTCAATAGTTTCAAAACATTTCATCATCTCAGCTTCCCATGTATAGAATGCGTGTAAAAAAAAACGAAATCTATTTCCAAATTTGTTGACTTTGTTTATCAGTCCACAATGCGTTTAAAGTAATTGCAGAAAATCAACGCCCTTCATAATTGTAATTTCTTTTCTCTTGAGTAGACTAACTTGTGTGAACGAATCGATCATTTGTTAATCAAAGTTTTAGGTCCCCTCCTCACTGCACCAGTGCGGAACTTTAAAAACGGAGTTTTCACTCTGAAAATGCATCAAATATTTTCGTTCACACCACGCGGGTGAAATTTGAAAACGAAACAATCACCGGATATTTTGGATTTGTGTTTGAAGAAAACTCGGACATTAAAATAACATAATTATCATAACATCATCGCTACGGACAATCCAGACTGAAACGCGCGCATAGCCGGTGTTTTAAAATCAGTTTTTTCCGGTTTGCAGCGCCGTTTCAATTTGAAAGCTCCGTTTTCGTGACGGATTAGTGTAGACCATAGACTTAACCGTACAAATAAAGCTGTGTTTACACATTTCCCAGGAAAAGTGTGGACGATGTTTAATTCAGTTTAATTCAACTTAGTTTTAATTTCGATCAAGAAGATATATCAAACACTTGAGACAGCAATAAGCCAAATTTCTAACACCTCGAAGTTCTTCAAAAATAATCTGCTACGCGTCTCCATTTTTCAATCTTTTGACGGTGTTTTGGAAACGTGTCCAAACCCGTTCTCGGCCGTCTTTCGATATATTATTAAATCTCGATTTAAAGCAGAAAAACGGTTTTCAGGCAAACGGGCAGCTCCAGGACAGGAGAAGCTGTCACTAAAAACATATCACGTAAAAGCTAATTAGCAAAAACATTTAATTTATACCATGATAAAAGCTAGGACTTTGAGCAGCAGACCAAACAGATCAAAAGTTTTTTAAAGCGTGTTTCTTGAAATAAAGGTGCCAAGTCTTTTACGGAGAAAGTCAGTTACCATCTGAGCAATAATTAGAATCCGTGTTCAGGAAAAGCCATCTGTTTTCTTTTCAGGTATTTTTTAGTTAACAAAGCAAATCCTCTTCACCTTTAAATAATATATATATTAATTTTAAATGCAATTTACACAACTTTCTACGAACATTTCGGAAACTAAATGGATTCCGAATCCCACCTTTCTAGGTTTTCCAAATTCGAATTGAATTCAACTTTTTTCAATTTTTCCATTTTCAGTTCAAATTCAAATTCAGATTCAGCATCTTTTTCTAACTGACAGTTTCATAGAAAATGAAAAATTAGAATGTCAATTTTGGCATACGAACGTCTAAAACGTACCCTAGGTTAAGTTCTTTTTTGCAAGGTATTTTCCTTTCTCTGGCAATAGTGACGTGCAAAACAGAAAATAAGTCATTTATTTAAACAAAAATGACAAAAAATCATTTGATATACCTATTGATCAGTCCTAGAAGGAAAGTAAAATAAAGCACTTAAACCAGCCGTTTACATCGTTTCAGAAAAAAACCATTTTGTGCTCAGTTTAAGATAAGATAAGATAAGATAAGGTAAGGTAAGATAAGATAAGTTAAGAAGACAAGATAGTTTATTTAATGTCAAATTACACAGGGGGTGGTCTCCCAGTCCCACGAGCCAGAGGCTCATGATAAAAGTGTTTGACAATATTAATTTATACTTGTATTATGTATGTACGAATAAAAAAAGAAAGCTAATATTGTTACCATCTTACTAGTTAAATTAGAAATAATGTATATCTATATAAATTATTTAAGGACGGTGCCTAGTATTGTTATTGCGCATACGGTCTGCGCATCTCGAGATACTCGGATTTCCTATGGGTGGTGCTTATAATACAAGGATATTTTTGCGCGGTTCAAAACTATGCGGAGAAAGTAAAACTTAGCAAGTGCTCTTGGTATCCAAAAAGAAAATTGGGGGTAACCACGCATTTTTCAGAGAAAATTAAGCTTCAATTGTGAAAAAAACGCCATACATTGCTTTTTATTTTAAAGCTTTTTACAGATATTGCTGATTAATTATCTTCGAAAAATGCGTGGTAACCCCTAATTTTCTTTTCGGATTTCAATAGCACTCGTTATGATTTGCTTTTCCCGCATATTCAGTGAACCGCGCAAAAATACCTTTGGATTAGTAGGCACCGTCCTTAAGGCAAAGGCAATTACTGCATTGACAGCCGGTAAACTTTAACTCAGTGAAAAGTCTCCGAAAGAATGATGCATTAGGTGCTTTTTTTACAGCTGATGGCAACTGGTTCCAGATACGTGAGACTATATACGCATATGAGCCATGAAGGATTCTACTATAACGTCACTATAAGATCACTCAGTGTTATTTTTCAAAAGTTTAAGCCGTATAATGAATGAAGCTGACCCACTCTACCCGTCGTTCATCGTTAACTGTGTGATCAACGCTTTCTCAGCCTACACTGCCATCATGTTGAACATTTTAACAATCCATGCGATGAGAAAAACTTCGTCGTTACCAAAACCTTTGAAAACACTGCTCCTGAGTCTTGCTGCTTCTGATCTCGGTGTTTGTTTACTCGCTCAGCCTTTGTATATTATTATGGCGTCCATCATCATCACAAATTTATTTGTTACTGCTTCGTTCTTTCTTGTGATGGCCATAAGTGTGGACAGATTCTTGACTATTCATCTTTATCTTAGATACCAGGAACTTGTGACTCACAAGCGAGCTGTTGCTGTGGTGATCTCAATTTGGACAATGAGTTTTCTTTTTCCGTCATTAATTTTGAACTCAAAAAAACCTGTTTACGTAGTTATGGCTGTTATTTTTGGCTTTTGTTTCATTATTACGGGAATTATTTATTCCAAAATATATTTCACTGCACGTCATCACGCAAACCAAATTTAAGTCCTTCAAATGCAAGTAGCATTGAATAACCAAATAGAAAGTGCTGCGAGGAAGAGAAAATCTGCCATCAGTATGTTCTACGTGTATCTTGTGTTTTTGGTGTGCTATTTGCCCCAGTATTGCGTTGGAGTTACAGGTTTGATACTGTCTGCACCAAGTACCGCTTTTCGTGTAACTGGTCTGTTCTCACAAACCCTGGGTTACCTTAATTCCTCTCTGAATCCTGTTATTTACGGCTGGAAGATGAGACACATTCGACACGCTATGATAGACGTACTACGAAATTTATTTCCAAAACAAAACCAAACAAACTTGTAGTTACTAGACAGTTCTGTTGGAAGATTAACTTCAGGAACGTTAGTTATTACAGTAAACAGTTTGTCTCGACCAAGAAACTAATTTTTAACTCGTGAATTGCGCATGCGCAACACGGGTTATCGTGAGTTGTGGGGAAATGTGTCGCTCGATCAATGGGCTGTAAACTTTATGCAAATGATGTGAGGCCAGAACGTTCTGACACGGAAATAAGGATGCTTTAATCATGTTAATTTGTAGGTAAATACAAAGTCGGTTTGTTTACAAAGCAGTCGGTTCACTGTGAAGTGACGGTTTTGAATACAGATTGCGGGTTTAAAGCAGCTTCCTGGACTTTACAAAAAAAAAAAGGTACTGTACAGTATTACTTCGAAGTTTAGTTCAAATGTTTGAACGACGAGTAAAGCCACGGCCGATAAAATGACTGCCAAAGCCGTCGGCAAAAACTCAACCTTTCGTTTTAGCGCGAAGAATTAATTTGAACTTGCTGTCACGATCACGCAGCGAAGCATGTTTGCGAAATTTGAACATTTTTTCCCTCATGGATAGGTTTTTTTTGTCTCATCTTGAATGAAAATTTACTGTTATTGAACTTCTTGTCGTGTTTTTTTGTTTTCATTTGGTTACCTTTCTTAGGGAAATTTAGGTATTTAAAGTTAACAGTATTTTTGCAGCGTGGATTTCTGCAAATTTAATTTACGGCGACCTCCTCGACCGTGTTTGCTTTAGTTTATTCGCGTCGTCCAAATACATTTTTTCTGAGTGTTATTCAGCTACTACAAAACACCTGAGAAAAGAACTAAATGGGCACTAATTTAGCACGCGAAGAAAGTATCTGATATTTTTTCTTTAAATTGTTGTTTAGCTTTGTCTTTTCGCTTTTATTTTCCGGTTTTGATTTACTTGCCCTGCAGGCTTTTCTCCCTTCTGTGAATTCCTCTTTTTTTTACCCAAAAAGAGGGGGGGGGGGGGCCTCCCTTAGATCCGCCACTGGCTATAGTAAAAAATGGAAATTTTGTTGCTTTTGGTGTCGTTTTGTCCTCCAAAGTCAATCATTAACTCGCTTTTGCCTGTTCGAATATTCTCGGCTTTTGTAGCGCGGCAAAGAAAAAATGTAATTTCTTGTTTTCTTATCAGTTTTAACACACCTCAAGAAAAGGTCTTTTCTTTATTTTTTATTTTTGATATTTTGGCCCGTCATTTGTTCAACTTTAAATAAACGATGCATTTCAATCTGATCTTATACATGGGTGTAGTTACTGGGCATATGGTTTATTTATCTTCTTACCCTCGCTCTGAAATATTTCAAAAAAACTCCAGAGAATAAGGGGTAGGCCGTGAATTATAACGTCACACCCAGAATATATTCGAATCCGAGCAAGCGGAACAAGTCGACTTCAATTTATAACAGTAGAAGTCTACTTGTAGCGAGTCTATCTGGAGACATTCATGCAGGATGTTAGCCTTAACTTTGAATGGCTACCCTGGAACTGCAGACACTCATGCCCTGTCTAAACTACACTGGAGAAATTTGAAAAGGATGTTAATCACTCTGAAAACCCGTCAAATATTTTCCGTCCACACTTTGTTAGACAAATTTGAAAACACAAAATTGGATTTGTATTTGAGGAAATTGTGAACGTCACCATTTTGCAAAAGCTACATTTTGAAAATGTTTTCCGTCCACATTTAAACACAAATCCGGCGTTTTCAAATTCCTCGTGTTTGAACAGTGTTTTCGTTTGAAGAGTGCCCGTTTTCGTGGCAAATTATTGAGGACGGAAGACCTAACCGTAGAAACAAAGCTGCGTCTTCAAATATCTCTGGCGTAGTGTAGACAAGGCCTCAGTATAGTTGTTTATGTAACATATCAAAAACGAGTGCGAGTGTTTCATCAGGGGTTCCAAACACCGAGAAAGTAATGAAAGCACGAGGCCGCAGGCCTCGTGCTTTTATTGTTTCGAGGTGTTTGGAGCCCCTGATGAAACACGAAGCACGAGTTTTTGATATGGCTTCTCAAATGAAACAATAGGAAATTATGCAGTGACATGTTTTCGCAAACGAAACAATAAGAAATTATGCAGTGTTAAATATTTCCCCTTTTCCGAAAGAACGCGTTTGTATGCATGATTCATTAGCGTCCAACCACGAGCGAGGAAGGAGTGGCACGGTGTAGGAGCCAAAAATGGTTTACGAAGAAGAGAATTAAGTCAAGAAAGTCGTATTCCCCGTCATCAAGGTATAAAACAAATACGCGTAAACTATTTTAACGAATAGCGAATTACTCGGGTAAAGAAAAATATCCATTCCTTCGGGAGGTTCGTTCAGATATTACCTGATTTACATTAGGTTTCAAAGCGCTGGACTTACATATTAAGGAAATCGTTATGCTTGAGTCTGAATTGTTGGCAAAGAAAATTTGTCATTGAATTGGAGCAAAACGTAGGTAAAGAGATATCCACCGAAAACTGTTTATGGAACAGTATTTAGTATCGGACGCTATGTGTATTTAAAACAGTTTTAATTTCCAATTTCATGAGTTTTTATTGTTAAAATTATTTTATTAAAATGCAAGTTCCCAAGGATGCTAATTTTTTTAAATTCTGTTCTTATGCTTAATTTCTTTTGTTTTGATGCGTGAATCTTGATATCCAATGAGGAATCAGATGAAAGCAACGTGTGGTTTGGATACGATATCCAAAACACGTGTGGTTTTCATCTAGGTTTTCATTGGGTATCAAAACTCATACACGTGACGAATTTAGCCATTTTTTATTGGCTATCAAACTTATGAATTTTATGAGTTTGTGGAACAAAGTATTACAAGTCCTGATTACCTGGTCGGTAAACAGATAATATCGAAATCTCTGGTGGTATCACAAATTGTTCTTGCGGACAGACTGTTTGGTGTTTCCACTGGAATGCTAGCAGCCTCATACCAAGAGTCTTCGGTTTCCCCTTGAGACCAGCGTTCGGCAAACGACCGATCCTGGAGAGATCCGATTTAAAGTCCAAAAATATCAGACTTTCTTTTGAATTGTGCCTAGCTCATAAACACATGGCTCGATCAAGTCTTTGGCGTTTTTTTTAACATGCGAGGGAACCTGTTTTTCTCTGCCCTTTTTATGAGCAAGAAAACCACGAGCCAAAAACACCGGATGCTCTCGCAGGCTAGTTTTTTTCTTCCAATCATTTTCATTGTTTTAAAGCCAATGAAAGTTAGACTGCAATGGAACTAGATATTATTCGCTGGCGATACTCAAAGTAACTTGTTCATTCTATATTCTTCGCCAGTGGCATATCTACATTGGTTACTTGAGCTGGAAGTCTTTCCTGTCTTTTTGCTTAATTTTCTCTTAACTTCCGTCGTTTCCTCTCGCTTTGTTGCAACATGAATGAAATATCGCCTAAGACTTTGCATTTCAAGGAATCTTACATCGGAAACTTCCATCGAAAATGTCTTGAACTGTCCTTGTACATCCTTATAAGCAGAATTGAAAATGCAATTTTGCAACAAACTTAAAATTACTGTTTATGTTTATGTCATTTGATAAGAGAGAATGATTAACGTTTTCATTAAGACAGTATTGCCTTGACTTTTCAATATTTCTAGATGGTTAAGTTTTTAGTGCACATCTGAACTACTACTCATACTCTAAACATAAACATCAACACACAGTATTCCCTCAACTCAGATAAGTCAGATTAATATTAAACCATAATCCAAAAACATATTTTATTCATTTGTTCATTCACGCGTTTGCTCACAAAGCACATTAGTTTATTTGTACTAGTTTAGAGCTGACAAAAAAGATGATTTGCACAAAACATGACTCCGTCCGTTTTTTCGAAGTTCCCAATTAGAATTTGTTTTTAGTTGGCTGCACCGTTGGCACTTTTAGTGAGAGCTACATCTAGTTAGTTTAAGTTTTCGATGAAAAGTGATCCGTGTCCTTTCGGTAGACTGATGATGTAAAAATTATGTAAAATACAAACTGTTTAATGTTTTTGTGTCAGAATAACTACTGGCTTTTCCATTGTCTTTCTACATTTGTTGATGTGTAATTATAACCAAATAAAATTTATCTGTTATGAAAGAAAATGTGCTTAAGAACTGAATATTTTGTTTCCATGTTTAAGGTAGTGGGGAGGCATCTGCATTAACAAGCCAATCATTTTGTTCGTTGAAGAATTGTGAAAGTTGATGCATTCGTAAAAAATCAAACTGAATAATTTTTTCTCCAAGTACACCTCTGATCAGGAAAAATTATGTCTGGAAATCAAGAGAACACCGAGTTGCGAAAACTAACCTACATATTTACTTAATAATGACATCTCGTGGATGTCGAAAATACGTTACTTGCGTTAGCTCATTTTCTGTTACAAATTGCGATTAATTAAGCTGCAAATAATTCATCAAGAATTTTGGGAGTAAAAATTCCAATAACCACCCTACCTGCTACGATGTCTACAATAGTTACAAAATATTTGATCATCTCAGCTTCATGTATAGAATGAGTGTAAAAATACACGAAAGACGAAACCGTTCCCCGTAATTTATTTCCAAATTCGTTGGGGTTTTTTGTCAGTCCACAATGCGTTTCAAGTAATTGCAGAAATCAACGCCCTTCATTATTGTAATTTCTTTTCTTTTTGAGTAGGCTAACCTGTGTGAACGAATCGACCATTTGTTAATCAAAGTTTTAGGTCCCCTCCTCACTGCAGCAGGGCGGAAAGTTGAAAACGGAGTTTTCACTCTGAAACGCATCAAATGTTTTCGCTTCACACTACGCCAGAGGAATTTAAAAACGCAACAATTACCGGTCATTTTGGATTTGCGTTCGAAGAAAACTCGGACATTAAAATAACATAATTATCGTAACATCATCGCTACGGACAATCCATACTAAAACGCGCGCATAGCCGATGTTTTAAAATCAGTTTTTCCGGTTTGCAGCGGCGTTTCAATTTGAAAGCTCCGTTTTCGTGACGGTTTAGTGTAGACGATAGACTTAACCGTACAAATAAAGCTGTTGTTTATAAATTTCTCAGGAAAAGTGTGGACGGAGTGGGGTCAAAGTGTGCAAGTTTAATGCCATGACGCATTTGAATATCTGATGCTCCGAGGCTAGATTTTTACGAGTAAATTCTCCCGTTTAAACTTAGTTTTAATTTTGATCAAGAAGATATGTTACACACTTGAGAAAGAGTTAAGCCAAATTTCTAGCTCACCGAAGTTCGTGAAAGATACTCTGCTGCGCGTCGTTTTTTTTAAATCCTTTTTAGGTGTTTTGGAAATGTAGCCAAACATGTTCTTGGCCGTCTTTCGATATATTATTAAATCTCGATTCAAAGCAGCAAACCGGTTTGCAGGCAAACGGGCAGCTCCAGGACAGGAGAAGCTGTCACTAAAAACATCTCACGTAAAAGCTTATTAGCAAAACAGTTCATTTATATTATAAATAAAAGCTAGGACTTTGAACAGCAGAACAAAGAGAATCAAAAGTATTTTAAACCGTGTTTCTTGAAATAAAGGTGTCAAGTCTTTAGCGGAGAAAGTTGCTATAATTTGAGCAATAGTAGAATCCGTGTTCAATAAAAGCCATCTGTTTTCTTTTCAGGCTTGTTTTAGCTAACAAAGCACATCCTCTTCAGTTTTGAATAATATATATATTAATTTTAAATGTAATTTACACAACTTACTATGGGCCATTTCGGAAACTAATGGATTGCGGATCCCACCTTTCTAGGTTTTCCAAATTGAAATTGAAATTCGACTTTTTTCAATTTTGCCATTTTCAATTCAAATTCAAGTTCAGCACCTTTTTTGAACTGACATTGTCGTGGTAAATGGACAATTAGAATGTCAATTTTGGCATATGA
>JAHPZR010034767.1:0-28170 GCA_019787425.1 Platygyra sinensis
ATTCCGAAAGTTGTCACGCCAACCTGTCACCAGCTGTTGCTTCGAAACTTCGAGACAAAAACTGCCTGCTCAATTTGGCCTGAGAAGCTGGAATTAGCCAATGCCAAAAAGACATTTCCCATCAAAATTAGCATGTTAAAATAGTACGTTTTACTTTCATTTTGACAGGCGTTTATACTCTATAGTCTACATGTTAGATAATTAATTTCAAATATTTTTAATCGCCTTACTTGTTAGGTACTGGCGCTCCATTTTCTTCAAACAGTCTCATCACACACCAGCCACATGCTACTTCGCTTTTCTCGCCGGTGGACTACAAGAAGTAAAGAAATACAAGACGGGGAGATTAAAAAATCTTGGAAAACTTGACTTTCAAGTGACGTTTAATGATGTGTATGTATCGGCGAAAAGGGAGGAAGAGAAATCTTGGCTGTACTTGTGAATAGGAGGGTCCAACCACACTACATGGCAAAAGACGATTTTTCAAGATCGAAGAATGAGCACTACACATAAAAAGGCGAAAATAAAAAAAAATGAAATAAGAACAAGACAGTTAAAGACTGAGGAATGTTACGACGGATTGTAAAAGGGTATTGCATTTAGATTCAATACAGCATCCATGACATTATTTCTTTACGAATGTTTGATTATAAATGCTGCAGTTGACGACAACTCGAACCCGTGGTAGCGCGAATCTCGCACTAATTAGAATCAAAATTGGGTTTCCTTAGACCTACAAATTGACGGCAATTTTACCCTGGGTAACTCGAATTTATTGCTAACTAGACGTAATTGTTTACCTCTTTAATTCAGGTCATTTTGTTTATAAGTTTACCTGCTCCAGAATCATGGACAGAATAAGATTAGCTTTAAAACGTCAGGGACTAGTAACTGACTATTTTTAAAAGAATAGCAACTCTTTCCAAGCAGGAGCTGCAGATCTCTTATTATGTGCTATGTTGACAAAGTATCGTTCACGTGTTGTTCCTACTTTATAATAAACCTGAGTGCCACGCCTGACTCTTTTTTCCTACTTCAAATTCAGGTACTTGTGACAGCAAAGTGGCACCATGACTAGCCAAGATTTGACATCTCTTAACATTGTGAAAGTCAAATCAACCAGACTTGTCAGATTAGAAGTTTCTGCTCAAAATATTTAATTCAACTTAAACACAAATCGGTTAACGCCCATCCAGAAATGTAGGTAATAAAAAATATACTCACCGTTCTTCTGTAAAGCATGTTCAATTCAAAAAGAATAACTAGGAGAAAGAAACGAAAATTAGTTCAACCATGTGTCGACATACACATTGAGCTTCATAATTGTCTCGTAAAAGTTTTACTGTATCATTGCTGGCAAGTCAGATATCTCTCAACTGTTCTATTTGGTTAAAACTACAGAAGCAGTCCCAGTCAGTATCCTACGTTTTCTTCTTCCCGACCAGACTGGGTGCAAGATCTTTTTCAGGGCGGGGTGATTTTTCCTTATGCAGACCGCAACGCAAACACTCACTCTTCAAATACAATTCTCTAAATATCTTTAAAGAAAGATATCGTATATTATTTTTTTCTCAAGCATCTGACTGGGCCGGATGCCTAAATCCTCGAATTTGATTGGCTAATCTTACACACGTGACCGGTCCAGCTTTTTACGATACGGCCCACGGGCCGGATTTTTTCTCGCTACCTGCCCCACTGCTTAAATTTCGCTCCTAAAAGTTAGCGGTAATCGGCAACCTTTTGCCTTTTATACACATCCATCGACGACTAGTCACCACAAGTTTATCTCCGTTCTCTTTGAAATGGCAAGGAAAGTCACTGTAAGTAAATTGAGTTGAGTGTTTTGAAGTTGTGAAAGTTTGCTTGGTTGTTTGTAGCTTGGCGCTGTAATGGCGCTTAACCTGTGTTTCCCTCGCCGTAGAATTTGAGTCAAATTCAGTCAAGTTTACGTTTTTGATCGTTGCTGTATTTAGGAGAATTTCTGTAGAATACACTTAATGAATTTCCTCGCTTTCTGCTCTTCAATTTATGGTAGAAAGGTCTGATTTCAGTCAAGTGATTTTAAAAGTGACGACTGACAGACATTGTTTTTGTAGTAAAACTTCAAACTTCGCACGAAATTTCACACCGGAAAAACAATTTTGGAAAACTTTACTGGTTAAATAAATGCAGCTAACATAAAGTAGTTCGGAAACTATATGTTCTTTAATACATCTTTCTTTGCCTACTATCTGAATTATTCCCTCGTTGCAAGATTTTTTACAAATCGTTAGTAGACGGCGCGCAAGCCGATTCCATGACAAGAGTTGCGTAAACAAATCCATTAGTACTCTGTAAAACCAAACTTACCGCAGGAAAAAAATAAACATGTTATTTACCGGGCTAGGTCGGTCCGTATGGGAAAAAACTGTGCCCTTGGTCTTGAGTACGGCCCTCGGCCTTCGGCCTCGGGCCGTACTCAAGACCTCGGGCACAGTTTTTTCCCATACGGACCTCCCGCCCGGTAAATAACATAATATATAATGATGACTTTGTAATATAAAAAAAAATATCTTTGTGATATAATAATTCACATAATGAATGTAACCATAAAATACAATGCTTCACATGCCGCAAACTTCACCGTCGTTCTGCGTAAATAATTAAAAATGAAGCTTTTAAATGTATTTGGTAAAAAAGATTTAAACAACACAACTGGACTTACCAAGTGAATCGTCATTAGAATTTATACGAGCCAAGCACTCTGAATCAAATACACTGGTAGCACACTACAAAGAAAAAACACAAAATGTATTCAATCTGTGCCATCCTGTTTTTCTTTAATATCTTAATTTACTAAATTTTTTCATAGTTACAATAAAGTCAAGACTCTCCACATGGACTTCACCATAGTACGGACAACTTTATACATTGGAAAAATTCACTTGGTCCTAGAGAAAACAGGTTTCATATCATCTCTACCATTTTAATACGAACATATTCAACTCTTCACTTTTGGCTTCAGCATTAAAGAAGTTCGATTGTGTACACATCGTTTGTTATGATTCCATGTTATCTGTAGCATGAAATAATTCTTGGACTTGAAAAGGAATCCTTAAGAAACCAAAGGTAAAGAGCAAGCTTTACTTTAATTTTAAGTTTCTCCATACTGTAATTCATCTCCATTCTTGCCATTCGTTGTCAACCTCGCTTCTTAATGACTTCCTGTTTTTTTGCAGAGTAATTTTCTGTAACATAAACCTTTTATTCCTGAGTTTTCAATGATTGAGTTCTGTGTTTATGGTTTGACATAAAAAAAGGAACTTTCTCAAGGATCAATACAAGTAAGTTCTCTGAAAGTCGCTACTTTTTAGCTAAGGATACTTACAACAAACAAAGGGTATTGTAATCTGACAACTAGAATTTCACGGTAAAGAGTCAGCAATGTAAATATGGAGATAGTACCTTGGGATTAAAATTCCACGTCGACGGATCTTTATCTGTTGCTGTCGCTCTGACTGAGTGAACATTACTAAGAGCCTGTTGTAAAAAAAGACAACGGCAAAGATTGTTTTGTTAGCAAGAAATGAACTAGAGTATATTAGCGTCATTCTTCAGGACTATAATGTTGATCAAAAGAGGATGAAGGGTAAGGGAGTTAATGCCTATATAGACACAAGGTAACGCGCTTCAAGTTATTTTTTTTACGATAACTGCAGAAATTCACGCGCGCTCATTGGCTAATTTTTATTGTCCATATGCGGACATACACATGAATTTAAAATTCATGCGACGCGTCAGCGAGCGAGAGCCGGCAATTCGACAATTTGTTATCGTAAAAAACAAATTGATGTCAGTTTCTAATGCGTCTGTCCTGTTATTGATAATGAATTTCCTCATCACATTGTCAAAGTAGTCTGCGGATCCACTCGGCTATCGCCTCGTGGATCCACAGCTACTTTGACAATGTGATGACGAAATTCATGATCAATAACAGGACAGACGCATAAAAAACTGACGTCAATTTGTTAATTAGATATGGCACGCAGTTCACCTGCGCGCTGTGTGGATGTTTTTTGGGCAGAGGATGAAATGCTTGCAAAGACGCATGGGCTTTGCACGTAAATGTATACGTGTATGTATACGTAATTGGCCACTCCCCATCGGGGCTTTTCAGGACCAATACAAACAAACAATGAGAAATTAATAAACAAACTTCCTGCCAAAGGATTGGTTATTTCTAGACCAGCCGTGGTCTTGCAAACTCTAGAGTTATCAGAAAATAACTTAGACGAAAAGGAAAGCTCCAGGCTAATGTGGAATGAGCTGTACATGTGTCCAGAAAAACAAAATCTGTTACCGCATCTCAAGATGTTTCAAACTGGACATAACAAGTAGATCGACTTACCTAAGGCTGAATCTAAATTATAAAACACCTTTTCGATCAAGTTATAAAAGGGATTTTTTTTATCTCCACTTAATTCGATAGGTTATTGTATCATCACCTCAATAAGTTTGGATTTTGATGACAGTCTTATATAAACTTGATTAAGGTATGTCGAAGAACGACTTCAACATGCGTGATATGTGTTAATGTACCTGTTTTTTGCTGTTATCCCATATTACAATCCTCACATGTCGGCTAAGAACTTCGACTCCTAATGAAGTAAACGCGATAATCAGTTACATCTAACAAAGTTTGTAGGTCATGATATATACAATGTACGTGCTAAAATGTCAAGATTAGGGTTTAAAATTGTGAACATTCTTACAGTTTATGACGTCGGTTGTAGTCGTCGATGACAATAAGTATCCATACTCTACCTGAACCTGGTAAAGGAACCATTCTTGCACTCAGGACCTGGAATACTCTGTTGCTTTTAGCTGTTCTTGGCCGTAACTACGAGAACAGAGCAAGATTAACAAACAAACAAGGTTAGCAGCTGAAAGATTTTCAAACAAACAGAGTAACAAGATTATAACAATATTCAAGCCAATATTTGCTGACAGTTTCATGCACAAATATGGCTTAGAGAACAATATCCTCGTGCTCAAAGTTACAAGCAACAAAGAAATCTAACGTTATCTTGGAGTCACATGGCAAAGGCTTAAAATTTAACTGATGTGAAATAATTTTTATTAACTCGATTTTAACTCATTATTTTCTATTCTGAAGCATAAAATTCAGCCAAATGACACAGCAACGATTTTTAGAAGACACGGTGACCAAGCTTTTCTTTATCTTAGAGGACTGGATGCTGAGTCACAGGAAGTTCACTCAAGTACAAGCTTTTAATTGCCCCTGGTTTCTTCAAGTAGTTTATAGGCTGTTTTTCTTCACAACTATCATCTAGATATCTACGATTAAAGAAACAAGATTTACGATAAGAGGAAGATACTTAGCTGATTACTTAACAATATTTACAGCAAAAAAGGACAATTTTATTACTTTGAGTACTTTAATTAGATTAACAAGAAGTACATATCAATTATTTACCTGTTTGTTGACGGGATCCCAAGTAATGTCTCGAAAAGCTACATTCGACTGACTTAGTTTGGGCATCACCCAAGAGCTAGTTTGCCAGATTTCTAACACCAGAAATAAACAATAAGTCAGCCATGCAACATTACACTGAATTAGAAATATGGAAAAGAAAATTCCCCGTGGTAATTACAGCCCCGCCCCCTTAAAATATTCCCCCTCTTTGACGGTGCTTAACGGACCTATCGTTTATTTTGTAAATCACCAAACTCCCAGAACGACAAACATCGGACAGAATATTCGTTATTCAATAACAAGAATTATATTTGAAATTGGAGCTGAAATACCCAGTAACTTGCCTTCTTTCGCCATTTTTCCGAGCGTAGTTGAACGAAATCCACTGGGCATCGCGCCCATGGCTTTAAGCACATCTGTGGCGCTCGTCTGAGAAGATAAAATTATATCATACTTGTTTACAACGGGTTTGCTTTCCAACAGGCAGCCAAGTGACAGATAATCAAACCGGTTTTAATATTGTTGTCATATTGTTGAACCTGTCGGGACCCCTCTACAGTTTAGGGTCCGGACCTTTTATGGGCTGCCCCGCACATCAGCGGTCACGTGAGTTAACAGAGGGAAATTGCTGGATGTTCAACACTATTGATCGCTGAGTTTGTTGGGTTAATTCAGCTTACAACAAATAAAACGCGAACTAAAACAAATAATATAACAGGTTCTTATTTTTCCAAACAACTTTGACGGTAGTTCCTCGCCAAGAAAATTAAGATCCGGAGATAAATTTCAGCACGAACGAAATTTGCCATTTTTTACAAAAGTTTGATCACAAAAGAAACGGTCGTGACATTACTTTGTTTTTAGTGTCTGTTTTTACAGCTGCTTTGGATGGAAATTAAATTCTGTATACTCTTCTTTCAATTACCTTGCAATATGGTAATTTGAATAAAAAGAATGATTCTTATCCGTAGCATTGTGGTAAAAATAATTTAAAATCCTTAACAACGTTTAAATGCAATGTCAAAGTGGCAATCAACAGAGGGTTTTGCAAATGCAGATTTTACGCTTTGCAGGAGAATTATATTTCATCTCAGCCGCAGATATTTTATTTCTCGTTTAATACAGGTGTAGATATCGTTGTAGAAAAACAAAATACCATAAACTATAGCAAAAATAAAGTTGTTTAAATTCATGACTAGACTAAAAGATCAGATTATTTACAACAAAATAAACTGTCTCTGATCGTTTACATTGCCTTTCGTAAGTTGTATTTAATAGTCAGCGAAAAGCGATAGTGACCAGTGTTTTGTTTCCAGCTTAACGAGAGGAATTATTTTGATGTTCTGCTTCGCTAGGGTTAACTTGAACTTAGTTTAAGGTGGTCCACGTTTCTAAATCTAGGATAATCATTTTTTTTTTCAATTCTCAATTATCGCGTTTATAGAAACTACAAGTAGGCAATATCACAGAAATGCAAATTTCGCTTTGAGAGCAAGTTGAACCTCACGATGTTTTTTCTCGCCGATTGAATGTCGAACTTCTTGCGTCCCAGACGAGTTTTTACAAACCTATATTCTTTCGTTTTAGTACGAGGCTCACAGGCTACAGAAGAGCTTTATTAACAAAAAAATGCATTAAAATTTTTGAACCAAACATTAGCATAACTAGAAAAGCACTTTTCCTGACATCTGCGACACAAGATTTAAGATAAAAACTGAAAGAAAAAACAACGACATCGCCGTTACCTAAACGATTTGAACCCACTTGATGTCAAAGCTTGCATTAGCCTTTGAGAAAAGCCGACTAAATTCAATCCCAGACTTACATTTCATCTGCATAATAAAAAACGATCATAGCGTCCTATGAGTAGGGTTCTCGTCAGACTAAACCACAACACAACAATTAAAATGTTAAATACCTTTTCGAATGTATTAATTGTGGCGCAATATGCCATTTCCCGTTAAACAGTGATCAGCTACGGAAAGCGGAAACCAGGAATATAGAACAGAAATACAGGGAAGAAAAAATACCGTTGTGTTTTAAAAGTGAGCGTTTGATAATATTACGTCACAATTGACAAAATCGCGCGCATGATAGCGCGAGCTCCAAATCGTTCAGTCTCGGTTTGGTTTGGTTGGGTTGGGTTCGTTTCCTTTCACTTCGTTTCTTTTTGCTAAAAAAAAAATATATATATATTGGCAACAAGATTTTTTTAGGAGGGCAGACTTAATTCCTTGAGGTCAGCTAAGAAATGCATCCAGATGTATACATTGTTAGCACATATTAAACTTTACTTTAATTAGTAAACTTTTGCGGCGGTTGAGCAGAAAAATAATAATAAAAATAATAATCAAAATAATAATAATGATGATGATGATGATGATGATGATGATGATGATGATGATGATGATGATGATGGTAATAATAATAAACAGACAAATAGAACTAACATCTCGGTTTGTGGCAGGCTTGGTTGCAACAAAGGACATTCGTAACTATATAAAATAAATATCATACCTCTTGAGTTGAACCTTTTGAAAGGGTTTTCCAAAGATCTTTCCCGCTAAACATGCATTCCAGAAAAAAAAAAAAAAAGGAAATTTAATTCTCGCTACGCAGAGCATAGAACACGGAAGAAGCAACGAGAATTTCTTTGTCTTGGATTTTTTGGGGCACATAACCTAACGGCTATGATCGTTGTGATCGCATCAGGAAAGCGAAGGTTTAAGCTATCCTTGAGACTTTTCTCGCAGCCTAATTTCCACGCTGGAGTGGCACCATTACTGTAGCATAAAACCAAAACAAAATGTCCGAGAGGACCTGGATAAATCAAAGACCCAGTCAGTTATGAGATATTTATGAGAGCAACGATCACTACAGAGAGTGGAGAACGAGTGGTTTGCATATCATTGCAACGATCGGTGAACATTTTTTCAGTGATCCTGGTGATCACGGAGTATTGAAACCGGCCCTTACCAAACTTCAAACTTTTCCACAAGTGTCTCTACTAAAATACACCTGAAAACAAAAGAAACAAAAAAACAAAACAGAAGTTCTGGAAATGACTTTTTTAATTTAAGATCTGAGTTCACCTTATTTGACTTGGAAGCTCGGGAACTTTGTCCGCTGTTTCTGTGAAGAAAACAAAAAAAAATTGTATATATTATATTGTTTTTAAAAGGACTGCTCACTGATTTCTAAACTACCAGGCCAACGCCGTCTATTAATAAGGGCATAAAATGCACTGAACATATAAACTAAAACAAGCCTCCTTTCTAGAGCACAAAATGATTTCCAACTTGCTCCCCAGCTACGCGAGAGCCAAGCGCGGGAAAACACGCGCTCGCTAAGTGAAGATTCTAGCTGATTGGCTAAACGAGAACAACTATTAATAAAACGGTTGTGATTGGTATGGTTAGTTGCAGCGTGCGGATTGAATTTTTCAACCAATCAGATGCAGGTGTAGTTCGGCGAAGTCAGCCAAAAGACAATCAGATAAAACCGTTCTTAACATTCATCAAACTGCTCGTGCTACCGCATCAAGCAAATACCTTTCTTCATTACAGTGGAATCATCTCCGTCCGTTTTCTCTGGTGAAGTTTCTTCACCACTTTCTTCGATAATCTAATCAAGATAAAAGGATTTGAGAATGCATGTCAAACATTGGAATGCACAGATAATGAAAAACTCTCGCAAAAAGTGAACCGATAGTAATTGTTATCATCTTTAAGCAAGTCACCTCTAACTCAACTGGTAATTTTCACCTGCAACGAGGGCACATTACATATTGTCACCTCTTACACTCGCCAAAGTACTTGAGTTCAAAGACAATAGAGAAGTTCACAGATTGATTACACAAATTAACTCAAAGCTTCCAGTAGTAACCTTAAGAAGAGTTTTCGGTACAACGCCTTGTTTCCCGGCTGCGTTTTCAGCTTCCCACCAGCCATCATCACTAGAATTAACAACAACAAAGTTAAAATA
Organism: Platygyra sinensis; assembly: GCA_019787425.1. NCBI lineage: Eukaryota > Metazoa > Cnidaria > Anthozoa > Scleractinia > Merulinidae > Platygyra > Platygyra sinensis. The sequence continues at coordinate 9,461 of JAHPZR010034767.1, forward strand.
CTTCAACAGAAAAACAAAAAAATGGTTCAACATTGAAAGCAACATCGTTTAATCCTAGTTTAGTCCTAGCTAAGATTCTTTCGCAGCCTAAAAAACCCAATCGTTTTGACACACAAAACCACACAAAAACAAAAAAACAAAACATTCTGCTGCCAAGACTACACCTTTATCAAACGAGAAATGAAATATCTGCGGCTGAGTGGCTTTTTTTAAAATTCAAATCAGAAAAAAATGATTCTTCTGCAAAGCGTAAAATCTGCATTTGTAAAAACCCTCTGTTGATTGCCACTTTCGCATTGCATTTAAGCGTTGTTAAGGATGAGAATCATTTTTTATTCAAATTACCATGTTGTAAGGTAATTGCAAGGAGAGACGACAAAATTTAATTTACATCCAAAGCAGCTGTAAGATCAGACCCTGTAAACATAGTAATGTCGCGACCGTTTCTTTTGCATTCAAACTTTTGTAAGAAATGGCAAATTTTTATTGTGCTTAAATTTTTCTCTCGATCTTAATTTTCTTGGCGAGGAACTGCCGTCAAAGTTGTTTGCAACAATGAAAACCTGTTTTGTTATTTTTATTAGTTCACATTATATTTGTTGTAAGCTGGTTCTAAAAGGCTACTCAACAAACTCAACAATCAAAAGTGTTCAACATTCAGCAAGTTTCCTCTGTAACTTACGTGGCCGCTCATATGCGGGGCGGCCCAAAAAAGGTCAGGGAACCCCAAACCGTAGGGCTGCCACTACAGGTTCAACAATATAATAACAATATTAAAACTGGTTTGATCATGTGTCATTTGGCTTTCTGTTGGAAAACAAACCAGTTGTAAACAGGCATGATATAATTCTATCTTCTCAGACGAGTGCCACAGATGTGCTTAAAGCCATGGGCGCGATGCCCAGTGGATTTCGTTCAACTACGCTCGGAAAAATGGCGAAAGAAGGCAAGTTACTCGGTATTTCAGCTCCAATTTCGAAATATAATTCTTGTTATTGAATAACACAGATATTCTGTCCGATGTTTGTCATTCTGGGAGTTTGATGATTTACACAATAAACGATAGGTCCGTTAAACAGGTTTTTAGGGAGCGGGAACTGTCAAAGAGGGGGAATATTTTAAGGGAGCGGGCTGTCGCCGTATTTACCACGGGGTATTTTCTTTTCCATATTTCTAATTTTGTCTTATTTTGCATGGCTGACGTATTGTTTATTTCTGTTTTAGAAATCTGGCAAACTAGCTCTTGGGTGATGCCGAAACTAAGTCAGTCTAATGTAGCTTTTCGAGACATTACTTGGGATCCCGTCAACAAACAGGTAAATAATTGATATGCACTTCTTGTTAATCTAACTTAAGTACTCAAAGTAATGCAATAATTATTTTCCTTTTTTGCTCTAAATATTGTTAAGTAATCGGGAAAGCACCTTCCTCTTATCGTAAATCTTGTTTCTTTAATTGTACACATCTAGTCCTAGTTTTTTTTTGTCATTGTATTTTCGTTTCTCTTGTTTTACCTGTTAGTTATTGGAAGTTACGTTTTCATTTTGTAAGGTTGAATTTAATTTGTAATTTGTTATGTGTCAAAACCACTACTCGCCTCAAATAGCTGTAGCTAACTGTGAGCAGTGCTTATTTTAATTTGTATGTTTTTAAGTCCCTAATAAACTTGAACTTTAACTTGATAGAATAATATAAAGTTGAGGAAAAAGTTGTCCATGAGCTGAGTTCTCTGTGGATGTTAAAGGGGCATTGTCACGCTATTTGGCAACTTTGTAAAAAGCTTGAAGGTGTCTTCGCATCAATTGATTTCCAAACTAAAGATCATAGTTTTGTTTTTGAAGACTATTTGAAGGTATTGGAACTGTTTCCTGTCGCCTGTCGCCTGTCGCCTGTCGCCTGTCGCCTGTCGCCTGTCGCCTGTCGCCTGTCGCCTGTCGCCACGGATGGCATGGATGGAAATGGATTGAAATTTGAAAATATTGGCTATTTTTTCAAGTTTTGATGCTACGTGTTCCAAAAATCCTCAAGAAATTTGTTCTGGTTAGCCGTCTCTGATAAAATGCATTTGATATCTTCGTCGTAGCTTTGCAGAAGCATTTTGTTTATGATTAAAGCCTCAAAGTAATGATTTTAGCACAGAATTGACCTAAAACAGCAAAATCCTCGCGACACTGCTCCTTTAAGTGATATTGGGAGTTCGCAAATGTCGAATGTCCTTAGAAATGCTTACATTTCCATTGCTTGTTTTATCATTTCTGTCCAAAGCGTAGGAAACGACATACGTAACGGCGTGCAAAGAAAACTATCATTCTCTCTAGACCTAAAAAGTTTCGCTCTAAATCTGTAATTTTTATGTCCTCCAAAATGTTCCTAAAAACCCGCTTCACCTGCCCGTTGGGCAAGTAAATGACAGAGTCCACCTGCCGACTGTGAAATCCAATAGCCTCGGGCTATCAGACACTACTTTCTTTGCATGCTGATTATAGTTGTGAAGAAAAACAGCCTATAAACTACTTGAAGAAACCAGGGACAATTAAAAGCTTGTATTTGAGTGAACTTCCTGTGACTCAGCATCCAGTCCTCTAAGATAAAGAAAAGCTTGGTCACCGTGTCTTCTAAAAATCGTTGCTGTGTCATTTGGCTGAATTTTATGCTTCAGAATAAAAAATAATGAGTTAAAATCGAGTTAATACAAATTAGCATATACACACTCAGTGATCTTGGTGTTTCAAGCAATCTGATTGGTTCGCTATCTCTGGCTAATGAGCATTATTCACCCCCTACCGAGTGAATAATGCGTAAGCCAAACAAAAATAAAGCATACTTTTGAATAAAGCATACTTTTGATTCACACTGATTTGAACGGTGCGACTGTCACGAGTTTTTTTCGAATATTAACTATAGATTTTCCATGTTCAAAGATTCTGTAAATAGTTTCGCGAATTCGCGCATGCTTTGTACCGCTTGCACGTTTTCCACGCATGAAAAGAGAGGTCAATTAAATCGATTTTTAATGGTTTTCTTCTGAAAATGTTGTTGAGATCACTTCCGGTGTATATACTAAAACAATTATTCATCTCAATCTCGGTGAATAGTGGCAGAATGTTTACCTCGATTTCAAAGAATAATTGTTAATTATTTCACATGAGTTAAATTTTAAGCCTTATTTTGCCATGTGACTCCAAGATAAGGTCAGATTTCTTTGTTGCTTGTAACTTTGAGCACGAAGATATTGTTGTCTAAGCCATATTTGTGCATGAAACTGTCAGCAAATATTGGCTTGAATATTGTTATAATCTTGTTACGCTGTTTGTTTGTAAATCTTTCTGCTAGCCTTCTTTGTTTGTTAATCTTGCTCTGTTCTCATAGTTACGGCCAAGAACAGCTAAAAGCAACAGAGTATTCCAGGTCCTGAGTGCAAGAATGGTTCCTTTACCAGGTTCAGGTAGAGTATGGATACTTATTGTCATCGACGACTACAACCGACGTTATAAACTGTAAGAATGTTCACAATTTTAAACCCAAATCTTAACATTTTAGCACGTATATATACCTACAAACCTTGTTAGATGTAACTGATTATCGGGTTTACTTCATTAGGAGTCGAAGTTCTTAGCCGACACGTGAGGATTGTAATATGGGATAGCAGCAAGAAACAGGTACATTAACACATATCACGCACGTTGAAGTCGTTCTTCGACATACCTTAATCAAGTTTATATAAGACTGTCATCAAAATCCAAACTTATTGAGGTGATGATACATTAACCTATCGAATTAAGTAGAGATAAAAAAATCTCTGTTATAACTTGATCGAAAAGGTGTATAATTTAGATTCAGCCTTAGGTAAGTCTACTTGCTATGTCCAGTTTGAAACATCTTGAGATGCAGTAACAGATTTTGTTTTTCTGGACACAGCTCATTCCACATTAGCCTGGAGCTTTCCTTTTTGTCTAACTTATTTTTTGAGAACTCTCGAGTTTGCAGACCACGGCTGGTCTAGAAATAACCAATCCTTTGGCAGGAAGTTTGCTCACGTGGAAAGCCCATGCGTCTTTGCAAGCATTTCATCCTCTGCCCAAAAAACATCCACACAGCGCGAGTGGTAACACCCGCGGGTGAACTGGGTACCATATCTAAAAATAACTTGAAGCGCGTTACCTTGTGTCTATATAGGCATCAACTCCCTTACCCTTCATCCTCTCTTGATCAACATTATAGTCCTGAAGAATGACGCTAGTATACTCTAGTTTATTTGTTGCGAACAAAACAATCCTTGCCGTTGTCTTTTTTTACAACAGGCTCTTAGTAATGTTCACTCAGTCAGAGCGACAGCAACAGATAAAGATCCGTTGACGTGGAATTTTAATCCCAAGGTACTATCTCCAATATTTACTTTGCTGACTCTTTACCGTGAAATTCTAGTTGTCAGATTACAATACCCTTTGTTTCTTGCAAGTATCCTTAGCTAAAAAGTAGCGACTGTCAGAGAACTTACTTGTATTAATCCTTGAGAAAGTTCTTTTTTATGTCAAACCATAAACACATAACTCAATCCTAGAAAACTCAGGAGTAAAAGGTTTATGTTGCAGAAAATTACTTTGCAAAAAAACAGGAAGTCATTAAGAAGCGAGGTTGACAACGAATGGCAAGAATGGAGATGAATTACATTATGGAGAAACTTAAAATTAAAGTAAAGCTTGCTCTTTACCTTTGGTTTCTCATGGATTCCTTTTCAAGTCCAAGAATTATTGCATGCTATACAGATAACATGGAATCATAATAAACGATGTTTGTGTACACAATCGAACTAATCTTTAATGCTGAAGCCAAAAGAGAAGAGTTGAATATGTCCGGATTAAAAAGGTAGAGATAATATGAAACCTGTTTTCTCTAGGACCAAGTGAATTTTTCCAATGTATAAAGTTGTCTGTACTATGGTGAAGTCCATGTGGAGAGGCTTGACTTTATTGTAACTATGAAAAAATTCAATAAAATTAAGATATTAAAGAAACACAGGGTGGCATTGATTGAATACATTTTGTGATTTTTCTTTGCAGTGTGCTACCAGTGTATTTGATTCAGAGTGCTTGGCTCGTATAAATTCTAATGACGATTCTCTTGGTAAATCCATGCAGTTGTATTGTTTATAATCTTTTTACCAAATACATATAAAAGCTTCATTTTTAATTATTTACGCAGAACGGCGGTGAAATTTGCGGCATGTGAAGCATTGTATTTATGGTTTCATTCATTATATGAATTATTATATCACAAAGGTAATTTTTTTTATATATTACAAAGTCATCATTATATTATACGATATCTTTCTTTAAAGATATTTCGAGAATTATATTTGAAGAGTGAGTGTTCGCGTTGCGGTCTGCATAAGAAAAAAACACTCCGCCCTGAAAAAGATCTTGCACCCAGTCTGGTCGGGAAGAAGAAAACGTAGGATACTGACTGAGACTGCTTCTGGAGTTTTAACCAAGTAGAACATTATAAAAGAGATATCTGACTTGCCAGCAATGATGCAGTAAAACTTTTACGAGACAATTATGAAGCTCAATGTGTATGTCGACACATGGTTTTACTGATTTTCTTTCTTTCTCGTAGTTATTCTTTTTGAATTGAACATGCTTTACAGAAGAACGGTGAGTATTTTTTTTCTTACCTACATTTCTGGATGGGTGTTAACCGATTTGTGTTCAAGTAGAATTGAATATTTTGAGCATAAACTTCCAATCTGACAAGTCTGGTTGCTTTGACTTTCACAATGTTAAGAGATGTCAAATCTTGGCTAGTCATAGCGCCACTTTGCTGTCACAAGTGTACGACTCTACTTTAAACCTGATTTTGAAGTGGGAAAAAAGAGTCAGGCGTGGCAGTCAGGTTTATTATAGAGTAGGAACAACACGTGAACAATACTTTGTCAACATAGCAAACAATAAGAGATCTGCAGCTCCTGCTTGGAAAGAGTTACTATTCTTTCAAAGATAGTCCGTTACTAGTCCTGACGTTTTACAGCTAATCTTATTCTGTCCATGATTCTGGAGAGGATAAACTTATAAACAAAATGACCTGAATTAAAGAGGTAAAAAATTACGTCTAGTTAGCAATGAATTCCAGTTACCCAGGGTAAAATTGCCGTTAATTTGTAGGCCTAAGGAAACCCAATTTTGATTCTAATTAGTGCGAGATTCGCGTTACCGTGGGTTCGAATTGTCGTCAACTGTAGCATTTCGTAAAGAAACAATGCCATGGATGCTGTATTGAAGCTATGTGCAAGACCCTTTTACAATCCATATGTCCAGCTTTGACCCTAATTTAGATGCACGCGAATTTCAATAAGCGTCACGAAGTGTCCCCTTGCTCCTCTCCCCAACTTTAACATCACTCGTTTCTCGGAATACAGACAATTAATGTCACAAAGTATCCCCCAAATGCTGCTCCTCAAGTAAGGATTAACAGCTGCATTTACCCTAAGATAAAAATAACACTAGCCTTTACCCTAACCTTAAAGGGACACTTCGTGTTGGATGCCAAAATTCACCGTGCATCTAATTAGGGTCAAACCTGGACATAAGTGGTGTAGTGCTATCCAAGACATTCTTCGATCTTGAAAAATCGCCTTTTACCATGTAGTGTGGTTGGACCCTCCTATTCACAAGTACAGCCAGGATTTCTCGTCCTCCCTTTTCGCCGATACATACACGTCATTAAACGTCACTTGAACGTCAAGTTTTCCAAGATTTTTTAACCTCCCCGACACTTCCCGTCTTGTATTTCTTTACTTCTTGTAGTCCACCGGCGAGAAAAGCGAAGTAGCATGTGGCTGGTGTGTGATGAGACTGTTTGAAGAAAATGGAGCGCCAGTACCTAACAAGTAAGGCGATTAAAAATATTTGAAATTAATTATCTAGCATGTAGACTATTGAGTATAAGCGCCTGTCACAATGAAAGTAAAACCTACCATTTTAACATGCTAGTTTTACTCGCGCAATTTTGATGGGAAATGCCTTTTTGGCTTTGGCTAATTCCAGCTTCTCAGGCCAAATTGAGCAGGCAGTTTTTGTCTCGAAGTTTCGAAGCAACAGCTGGCGACAGGTTGGCGTGACAACTTTCGGAATATTCAAGAGCGCTTGTGCTATTCTCTGATTGGACAAAAAAATCGTAAACCTTACGAATGGGTTTAAGAATAGTTCTTACCTCTTCCCCCTCCCCCTCCCCCTCCGATTGTGCGCTTGCCTATAGAGTGTCCAGTTGGCACAAAATCTACAAGATATAAAACCACGCTTAGTCGGAAAGGTTTAGCTATGTGATTAAACACCGTTTGCTTGTTCTTTGACAGGACATATGAGATTCTACTTAATGGAGGAACTCCGTTTGATACTGGTGTGGACTTGGACCCCTCCATCAGTTTAAAAGGTAACCAATCGCTCTCTTGTCAATTCTTTAAGTGAACGTAAACTGGATTCAGTTGCACTAAATTTCACCTGAACAGGAACAGCAAATAAAAAGGATGAAAACGTGAGGACTAGGTAAAGACGGCTTATTACTAACAGTTTTTTTTTTTTTTTATGACAGAATAGGAGCTGAAAGTTCTTATTTCACTCAAAAATAAATATTGATCAACATTAAGTCCAGTCACAACAGTCCAAACGTAGACATTGACATGCCTGCAAAAGGACAGCCGTAGAAAAATGATATATTTGCTTGGGTTTGAATTTCTCAGTATTTGTATGATTTCTCGTCCTTGCGAACATGCTTTGGTCGCTAAGGAAATGGACTTGTTACATAAATGGGAACTAAACTACTTGTCAACATTGTTCGCTTTTATCTCTTGCTCTTTTTCTTCTAATAACAAAATTGCTAATTATTGTCGCTTTGTGTTATCAATGCCACTTTTTAATTTCATAAATTTTATTACTCTCTCTTGTGTGAGCTAAATACAATTAACTCAAGTTGATTGACTTTACAGACGTTGCAAGGGAAATAATAGGGACTTTAAGCAACGACAACAGGGACGGCGACGGGAACGCCACAGCATCAGGGAAAACCCAAAAGGTCCATTGCGCATGACTGGCGGGGAATTGGTTGACGTTCATCGTTCAGGCCCGACGTGAGTCTAGCTCATTTCGCGTTGTCTGAAAACGTGAGCTTTCGCTGTCGTTTCCGCTGCTGTGTTAACGCTAAATAGCCCGTGATACTAATTTCTAGGAACTTTAATTGCTTGTTTTCTCTTGTTCTGTGAGATATCTCATTTTAAAGGGGCAGTGTCACGAGGATTTTGCTGTTTTAGGTCAATTCTGTGCTAAAATCATTACTTTGAGGCTTTAATCATAAACAAAAAGCTTCTGTAAAGCTACAACGAAGATATCAAATGAATTTTATCAGAGAGGGCTAACCATAATAAATTACTTGTGGATTTTGGAACACATAGTATCAAAACTTGAAAAAATTGGCCAATTTTTTCAAATTTCAATCCATTTCCATCCATGCCATCCGAAGCGGCAGGCAACAGGAAACACTTTCTGTACCTTCAAATAGTCTTTAAAAACAAAACTAGATCGTTAGTTTTGGAATTCAATTGATGCGAAGACACCTTCTAGCTTTTTATAAAGTTGCCAAATAGCGTGACAATGCTCCTTTAAAGCTTAAGAAAGCTGAAGCGAACTCAAGCCAGTCGGCGAACATGTGAGTACCGCCAAATATATTTTTGAAAGCTTATGTAAATAAAGATAACTTTCTGCACAGTCAAGCTTATTGACGTGATTTTCGTCCTCTGTTTATCAGGATGACTTCATGTAAAGAAGTTCGCAATCGACTCTTGATAAGCCACGGTGAAGGTGTGTTAAACGATCACGAACTCCTACTTTTGTGCGATTTAAAACGGTCTAATATTCTCGACCTACGTTCTGATTCCTTTCCTGAATTTAACTTCCATGATTTGGAGACGACGAGAGCCTGCCCGAATTTCCCTTCCACAAACGCGACTCGCCCCTTCTCGCAGAATTGTACAATGGAGTAAATGAACTAATAAACAGCAGATGTTTAATCAGACTGGCGCGACAAATCAGTGTGGCGACTGATAAATATCTAAGTAAACCACTGATCTTACGACTGAAAATGAAAACAACTACACAAGTTTTAAATGGTGTACACCCTTTTAAATCTGCTAGAACCTCACCATAATAAACCGTTTGACATTTTAGTACTTCTTGAAAGGAAAAATTTCGATTGAAATGCATGTAACTATGGTTTCCGACGGTGCGGCTTTCTGTTTGTGAATTTATGTCACAACGACGTTCTCTCCCCAATCTTCTCACAGGTGTCGGCGTCCCCGTCGCTGTCCGCGTTCCCGCTGCTTAAAGTCCCTAATGTTCCCTTTACCTGCATGGAACTTGGGAAAAAAAAACCGATAAATTCTTTGGCTAGTTTTATTCCTTTTTTTTGTCTTTGTTTTGTTTTATTTTTTCTTTCATGTTCTGTCATTGTTTCTGTTTGTTGTTTTTTCTTCGTAGCGAGCAGTAGCCGTTTCCAGCAAGTTGTTCGTTCTAATCGCCAGCCACGGCTGACAGTGAAGCTGATTTCACACCAAAAAAGAGAAATATATGAGTAAGTCCCATTATTTTGTATGTGTTTGTCTTGTTGTTAACCTAACATTTCATGCGATTGAGATTTAGATCCGCACATTTTCTTTCAATAAAATAACAAATGAACTTGCCGCGAATCTTATTTAAACTTACCAATGAACAATTCATAAAGCTTTTTTTCTTGACTTTGTTGACGTTCAAAAAGCTGAATGATTAGCTTTAAAACCTCTTTAACGTTTGACTATTTTAAATATAACTAGTAAGATTGTCAATCCTTCAGATACAAAATTTAACCAATCATGGCTTAGCTTACGTGACGTTTGTCGAGCGTGGTGATTGTCACGTTGGTTAGCTTCTGAATCATTGAATTGGTTGCACAATTAACAATTGTATACAGTAGTTGTCTTTGTTCTATAACATCTCTTTATGTTTCACTTAAAGTTTTACACAAGAACGAGAATTCAAGTTTTCATCTCAGTGCTCTAATTTTCATTTTATTCCCCTCTTTTTGCTGTCTTTGAGCAGTGACAATAGTTCATAAGTTCTTATTTTGTATCTCTTTGTAGCATGTTACCGGACACTTTGTTAACATGTCACATGTACGCTCAATTTATTTCTTTGTACCGTCAACTGCTGACTGAGGTTATAATGAACGAAGGGCGCGACTCACAAGCTGCAGGTAAGTATTGACTGCTATAGGCCGAGACACCTCCTCCTCCCCGATGCGACAAAATCGACGGCGACACGTCGCTGCCGACAAGTCGCACGCGTGTGCACTGATGCGTGGGTGGGGCTGTTTTTTTTTTTGGGTTTTTTTGGGGGGGGGTTTTGGTTGTTTTTTTTTTTTTTTTGGGTTTCCTTTGATGCGACAAGACCACTTGTTCTGGGCACGCACTACGCGAATTTGGAAGAGGGGAAATGTGAAACTAGTTATCCAAATTTAACATGGGCGGACCAGCGAATACAGCGAAGGGAACAATTAATTGATGCCTCCCTCATTGGTTGATTTGTAATTTTGTCGCAGCGACTTGTCAACGCAGAAGCGTACACACGATGCGAACAAGGCGCTCTTGCGCTTATCTTGTCGCTGCGATATGTCGCCACGGAATTCAAAAAACCCAGTTTGAATTCGTGCGACCAGATCGCAGCGGACAAAAAATTCTGATCGCAGCGACAATGATTTGTTCACATGTCCACACGAGGCGATTTGTTGCATGCAACCGGTCGCCGGCGACGGGTCGCCAACGAATTTGTTCGCATCGTGTGTCTCCCGGCCTTAGAGGTGCATGTGCAATACCGAAACCTCTTGCTCGTGTTTCTGCCTTCTTTGATATTCTTACCATGAGGGAAACATTAGTCTTAATCTCTAATTGCAACATTGAAGAGGTCTTAAATTTTCGAAAATTTAAGGTGGCTCTGAACCCCATGTACAGAATTTTTTTAAACTTTGCCAAAAAGTTGCATCTCATCCTGGTTATCAAAATTCTATACTAAAGAAAAATTACACCGTGCCGTTTTTGAAATATAAGCGCTTAAAGCTGAAATTAAGGGTGTTTTTAGCAGATCAAAGTGTTGCTATGGTAACCTATTGTGTCACGAAAATAATGCCAAGGTGTTCACCAGTGGCTGGGCAGTTTTTTGATACCATGATTGTAGCATCAATTGACAAATCTAGTGGTTATAATGGCACATCAAAATCTAAGTCTTGGAATATGCTGGAAACTGTTTTGAGCCACCTTAAAAGAAACATCACTGAAGCAAGTTTAAAGAGAGCATTGCTTTAATTTCAACGCTCATCTTACGAGAAATTGATTTTGTTTCGTGTTTCAGGCTTTATTATGGATCCTGTGATATCTACATTTCCCAAAATTCTTTATACCAGTGACGTCATGGATGCTCTCAAGGTGATTCTACTAGTATACTAATGCAAATGCTGTAATCTGATTGGCTGAGCCATTGCACACTATCAGCCGTTAGTGTGCAGTGGCTTGGTGTAGTCGACAAAAGTCCAACGTTTCCTCGTTTCTCCAAAGTTTTGGAATAACATTAAGAAACAAATGAATAAACAAAATTCCCGAGAAGACTAAAAGGAGGGCATTTACGGTTTCTTGAATTAAAAAAGCTCGAGATTTTTGAAAGAAACTGATAAGAGTGCGTACACAACTGAAAATGTCAAAGTGACAATTCAGTCCGCTCAAATTCTCTAAAGCTTGAAGCTAATTTTCAAACCAGAAATTATTGAAATCGTTTTTTGAAGGAAATTTTAGTAGGAATTCTCTAAACAATTAGATTATTCGCTCTCGCTTTCTATGAGGCGATAGTTGATTCGCCTTCGGCCTCATCAACTATCACTCATAGAAGTCTCGAGCTCATAATCTAATTGTTAAAAGAAAGCAAACATTTTGGAGAAATAGTACAAGATTACTAGCTCATAAAATGTGATCTTTTCACGGAAACAAATTGTTGTTATGGATAAACTTTTAGGCGTTACGTCTTCCTTTGCTATGCCGCTTTTCTTATTGTTGGTTTTTGTTTTCATGCTATTGTTAGATACTGTCTTAACCAGACCCTTTCTCCTGAGCATTTGTGAGGGCAAAATGGCACAACTTGGAAGGCTTTCTAATATTAGGGCCATTTATACGAAAAAAAGTAAGCCGCGGATTGCACAAACCGCGGCTTACATAAGACGCGAATTGGACCATTTATACGAGTGCGGCTTATATAAGATGCAAAGTGCTGGTATACAGCTGTTTCGATAAAGGTTGTCCCGCAAAAATGTAAAGCGTACGCGACAATGTGGATTGACATTATGGGTAGTACGAGTTTTTTTTTTTTTTTTTTGCTTGATTGAGGTTCAAGGTGATTCAGCAACAAGGAACGAGAAAGAACGAAATACGCTTTTTTGTGCTGTTTCCTTCCATCACGCTGAAACACCTCAAGGTTTAATCAAACAACTGTAAAAACTACCATTACCCATAATAACTTTCGACATTTTCGCGTAAGCTTTTCTCCGTTTGTAAGACAACCTTTCTCGAAACAGCTGTAAATGGTTCACGGCTTATTCGTGGCCTATGCCTCGTTTTTGTGTTGGTTGTCATAAACCATTACTCTACTTTTAATTTTAACAGCGCTGCTGGGACGAGAAGAACAAACGAGAGTTAAAGCGATCTCAACGAGTAAGTAAAGCCGCAAAAATGCAGTATTTTTGTCTCCCTTTTGTGATCAAGTCCCCTATTTTAGAATTCGTGGCTTATTTAGCCTCTCTCTGTCACGCTTCAACCCGACGCGTGACTGAGTACCACGAGGAAATTCTTCTTGAGTGAAGGAAATGGATCCTTACAAATCAATATCGCTAAGAGTTGTAATCAATTCATTTTCTGATTTATTTAATTTCTTGTGTTAGACACTACTGTTAACCTTCTGTTAAATAGTATTTCACCCTGAACGTTCTCTTTCATGACACCCGTACAGATATTTTTGCTTTTCTTCATTAATATTGTTCTCATCCAACTGCTGGTTTGTTGTTTTGTTTAGAGGGACGTAGCGACTAGAACTTTCTACGCTTTGGGCGTGTCACGTTTTTCCGTGACTCCTGGGGATTACGTAATGGCAATTTGTTTTTCTAGTATATAAGCGGTCTTGATAATTATTTTCGCTGTGCTTGTTAGCTGCCTGCAGTAAGTTTGCTGCTTTTCTAAGTTGCATTTCACTGTTGTGAACCAAAAGTATTATTCTGCAATTTGTTCCGTTGGAAATCGCCACAGTTTTGTAAGTATACTTTATATCGTCAGTTTTTGGTCGTTATATTATGTACTTAGGCATTTTTTCTTGTTTATTTCTTCAGTTGAATCACACCGCTACCATCACGCTTATTTTTATTCGCGTTTACGTGTAAGAGGATTAAATGTAGTGCATTCGAACTGTGGCTTCGTTGTCTCTAGTGTTTACTAGACCTACATTCATTCAAAAAACTGTGTTCTTGGATCGACTGATTATGGCAGAAGCCGGTGATTTCTTCCCGGATGAAGGCATTCGCCGCCTGAGCGAAGGCATTGATGCGGTAATGTTAAACTCTGACCTTCCTGATGACGGCGTTCCTGCAACATCGAAGGTTAGGAGAAATTTACGGCGATCTCGTGCTGGTTATCAAGGATATCTAACAAAGCTGTACAAAGAAATGGAGTTTTTACTTCTCGACAAACGGAACGTCGAACTCGTGAACAGTAAGCTGAAAGTTGTTCATGCGGCTTTCATTAATTACGAACGGGCGCATACCGATTATCTGGAAAGCCTCGATGACACGCAGGAGATTCAGAGGGCAACTTCGGAATACGAAAGTCGCCTAAAGGAAAAGATTGAGTTTTTTCAACGTGTCGATCAGTGGATGGCTAGCGTTCAGCTTAATGTTCAAGTTCCCTTAATGGAAGACGATATTCGTCCAAGAGATTCTGTAAGTCATCATGGCACTTCAGCTACTAAAAGCAGTCAGCGTTCGAGTTCCCGTTTAAGTGTGAAAATAAAGGAAGCCAAGGTCGAAAAGGCGGTTGCCGAGTTACGGTTACAGCAGCTAAAGAAGAAATTAGAATTACAAGAAAGATGTGACGCTTTACTCCGACGGCAGGAACTTCTGGACGCGGAAAATGACATGGAAGCCGCTGCCCTTAAAGCCCGAATTTTGGAGGATGACATCGGCAATGCAAGTATAAGTGCGCCATCGTTTAAGAACCTGTGCGTTGAACAGAAATCTTCCATGGCTGAACAGAAAGAAACGTTTGCCCCTGCTGCAACTCGGCCATTAGAAGAATTACCTATTCCAGCTAAACATCAGATGCTGAATCCTAATGCCCCTGAATGGTTCGCTAAACCGTCTGAAAGAGACATTCATCAGTCTGACGGAAGTCTTGGGCAGTTTGTCCAACAGCAGCAGCAGCTGATTGAGCTCCATCAACAAGCGTTTCAATCTATGGCATCGACAATCAGACAAGGGTTTACTTTACCTAAACCGGAACTCAGTCCGTTCAATGGCAATCCTCTCGAATTTTGGAGCTTCATGCGATCGTTTGAAAATAATATCGAGAAGAATACCCAAGATGAATGTGAAAGGTTGACATTTCTCCTTCAATATTGCACTGGAGCTGCTAAAAACGCCATTAAAAGTTGTGTTACTATGGATCCGGCGATCGGATATCAAACCGCAAGAAAACTCTTAAAGGATCGTTTCGGTCATCCTTTCAAAATTGCCACTGCCCACGTAAATCAGGTAACCCGTGGTCCAGCTGTTAAACCAAACGATCAGAGAGGATTACAGATCTTTGCAGATCAGTTGAAGGACTGCCAAAACGTGTTGGAGTCAATTGGATATTTGGATGAGGTCAACAGTGCCGAGAATCTAAGGAGTATTATTGATCGTCTTCCCTTCCACCTGAAAGCTAAATGGCTAGAAGTTGCCGACAGCATCCAAGAGTCCGGTCAGCGTCCAAGGATTCATAATATTTCAAAGTTCGTCTCTGAAAAGGCCCGAGCTGCGAACAATCCCGTCTTTGGTGGTACGCTTAATAGTGACAAGGACAAAAGTAAGAGGGACAGATCGGGTAGGAGGACTAGTCCTCCGAATACAATGGCGTCATCCCATGCTACTCATGGAAACTTTAGTGGGCCTGGTTCATGTGTCCCGAACCCGAGTGAAAATCAGAATCGTCAGTTTACCTCAGGGCGAAGACGAAGCGGGAGTGGCAAATGCTTACTTTGTGATGAACTTCATCAGTTATGGAACTGTGAGCAGTTTAAGAAAAAATCTTTTGAGGATCGTATGAAGATCATTCGTGGTGCTAGGCTTTGTGACAACTGTTTCAAAGTGGGTCATTTCGCATCTGGATGTATGTTGAAAAGTGGTTGTTACATCGAGGGCTGCAATGGAAAACATATGACTGTCATTCACCCCCCTGAACGTTCTCTACCTGCAAGACAAGAAACTATCGAAATTCACGAGATGAGGAACAATGACGCTAACCCTAGCAACCAATCCCATGTAAGAGAAAGTGCAGAACACACCATTCAGAATCATGCGATTGGGGCCGGCGCTCGTAATTCAGGCAGAAACACCGGTGCTCATGGAAGAAAAGTATGCTTGAGAATCGTTCCTGTCAAGGTGCAAGGAAGGCAACCAGGACAAGAAGTGGAGACATATGCACTTTTAGACAATGGTTCTGATGTGTCACTTTGTGATGAGAAGCTAATCGATGAGTTGGGCATCAGCGGAGTCCAGAGACATTTCTCCCTAACCACGCAGGAGAAGAGGGACAGTCCAAGGTCAGGTTACGAAGTCAAGCTCATCATTAACTCCATTGACAATGAATCAAGTCTGGAAGTACCCAAAGTTTGGACTGTCGAGCGTCTGAACATTTCCGAGCTAAGCATTCCAAGAGATCGGGATGTCGACAGATGGCCTCATCTGAAAGGAATTGAACTTCCAGAGATTGACATAAAGGAAGTTCGAGTACTTATTGGATGTAACGTACCTGAAGCCTTTTGGGTCCTCGAAGAAAAACGTGGTAGCAAAGGCGAGCCGGTTGGCATTCGCTCACCACTGGGTTGGACGATTATAGGGCCGACAGAGAAGATTGGTCAAGAAGACAGCTTCAATGTGAACTTCTTACGTCTGGAAACGCAAGATGATGATGAAACCCTCTCCCAGCAAGTTGAGAAGTTTTGGAAAACTGACTTTGTTGACTTGATATCAAGTTCAAAGGTGTCCATGTCTGTGGAAGATCAGCGAGCCTTGAAGATCATGGAGGAGTCTTCCAAGAAGGTTTCTGGGCATTACCAGATAGCACTGCCCTGGCGACAGCAGTCTCCTTATCTGCCGAACAATCGAATTCTTGCAGACCACAGACTACAACTACTTAAGAAGAAGTTTCTTCACGATCACAAATTGTTTGAAAGCTACACGGCGACTATTCATGACTACATCTCAAAGGGTTACGCCCAACAAGTCCCTAAAGAAGAGCTTGATGTTCACGGCAAACCTCTTTGGTATCTTCCACACCATGCTGTCTTCAATCCTAATAAGCCCGGGAAATTAAGAGTGGTATTTGACTGCGCAGCTCGATACAGAGGAACATCGCTTAATGACCAGCTATTAAGTGGCCCAGACCTGACCAATAGCCTGTTTGGTGTCCTAGTAAGATTTCGTCAAGAACCAGTAGCGTTATCATCAGACATCGAGGCTATGTTCCATCAAGTAATGGTTGATCCAAAGGATGTTGATGCTCTGAGGTTTCTATGGTGGCCTGAAGACGACTTATCCAAACGGCCAGTCGACTTCAGGATGATGGTTCATTTATTTGGTAGCACATCCTCTCCAAGCTGTGCCAGTTTTGGCCTACGAAAGACTGCTCAAGACAACGCAGGAGACTTTGGCCATGAGGTAGTTGACACAGTGTTGAAGAACTTTTACGTCGACGATTGTTTGAAATCAGTGAAATCGACCGAAGTTGCTGTTGAGTTGAGGAAAGATCTGTGTGCCTTGCTGTCAAGGGGTGGATTTCGATTGACGAAATGGTTGTGCAACCGGAAGGAGGTCCTGGAAACTATTCCAATCTCCGCCAGAGCTCCTTCAGTTTTGGATCTGGATTTGAATTCTAACGTTCTTCCTACTGAAAGAACCCTTGGTGTTCAGTGGAACATGAACAGCGACATGTTTACTTTTAAGATGACACCAAAGGATAAGCCCTTCACACGAAGAGGGATCCTGTCAGTTACAAGTTCCATTTATGATCCGCTTGGTATGGTATCACCGATCATCTTGCCTGCGAAGAGGCTTCTTCAAGATCTTTGTAAGCAAGGACTCGGCTGGGATGAAGAAATCGGAGGACAAGAATCTCAGTGCTGGAGATTGTGGTTGTCAGATTTGCCTTTGCTTTCAAGTGTTGCATTGCCAAGATGTTTAAGACCGGTAGACTTTGGCCAGATTCAGGATGCTGAGCTTCATCACTTCGCGGACGCTTCCCAGTTCGCTTATGGGACAGTATCATACGCGAGACTCGTAGATGAGAATGGCCGCACTCATTGCAGTTTCCTTGCTGGGAAATCTCGCTTAGCCCACATGAAGCAGATGACTATACCCAGATTAGAGCTGTCAGCCGCTGTTTTGGCCGTCAGAATGAATCAGACCTTACAAGAGGAATTCCAGTTAAAGTTTGACAGAACGTCGTTTTGGACTGATTCAACAGCCGTTCTACAATACATCAAGAACGAAGACAAACGATTCTACACGTTTGTGGCCAATCGGCTAGCAGTGATACATGAAGGTTCAGAACCCTCTCAGTGGAATTATGTGCCAACTAACATCAATCCAGCAGACGATGTCAGCCGAGGCCTGACGGTGAAGGAGTTATTGAACAATGAGCGATGGTTCAGAGGTCCTGCATTTCTGTGGAAAGATAAGTCATCATGGCCCATCAATCCAATCTCGTTAGCCAACATTTCCGATGAAGACCCAGAAGTTAGAACTCGAGGTCAATCAAATCACCTTACTACCCAGACGGAGGAAAAACGACCATTGGACCTAATGATGCTCCAATATTCCTCATGGTACAAGTTCAAGAGAGCTGTTGCTTGGCTTCTGAGATTTGTAGAATTCTTAAAGGGAAGGAAGTGCTTGCGTGTTTCATCACCTGTTGACGCATCATCTCGTGGCAGGTTGTCTATCGACGAATTACGACATGCAGAGGTTCAAATCATCAAGTATGTGCAGAAGTCAGCCTTCTTACCAGTGATCAAGGCAATCCAAGACGCAAGCCATGGAGAACCTGAGAAGCTTACTTTGAAGAATATAGGCTCTTTTGGCTCTGTGTACAAATTGAGACCATTCTTAGATGGAGAAGGAATGTTAAGAGTTGGCGGTAGGCTTCAGTATTCTACATTAGAGTACCAATCAAAACATCAATTGCTGTTACCTTCCAAGCACCATGTTACCAAACTGCTTATTATGGATGTCCATGAATCTGTGGGACACCTAGGCCAAGAATACGTCCTGACCAATTTAAGACAGAAGTACTGGATTGTCCAGGGACGGGCTGCTGTTCGGAGAGTACTTGGTAACTGCTTGACCTG
>JAHPZR010034768.1:0-10000 GCA_019787425.1 Platygyra sinensis
ATTTCTAAACAGAATTTTTTTATTAATAACTGATTCTTTTTTTTTTTAATTTTTTCCTTTTAAGCTTAATCTCTACTCACTTAAAAAACTTAATTGTATAATAGTCTTTTTCTTTAGGCACTAAAGACCAATATTTTCAACGTTTCTGTTTAGTTTTTTTCTTTTTTTTTTTTCCAAAATAATGCTGATGTCTTGCGGTGTGGTGACCAGCCCTGGAAGCTTGTAAACATCGCCAACATAGGAAAACGGTGCTGAAAAAAAAAAAACGCCTTTTTAAATATGCTTTTTTTTTCGAGATGGGTTATTTTTCATTAAGAAAAAATGGTTTAAAAAAAAAAAAAAAAAAGTAATCTTTGTAGCCTTAAACCTTTCTACTTAAATGTTGACAAAGGGGTTATCATCTTTTGTTGTAAAGCTTACCAAATTGGTGTCACGTTACCCTCTAATACTGAGAAAAGCTACGATGCTAATGACGTGTATGCCTTGACGTACGAAGCTTCGTAGGCGGTAAAAGATAATTCAAGTGTTTTGGGGTCAATATTATTGTCTTATATTCGGTTACTTTCGTTTCTGCTTGTTTTAAAAGGTGACCAGAGCTAAGTGTAAAAAAACCTACAAAGTCGTAACCTACTGTGGTAAATCTAAATTGCTGTTAGCGATAAACAATGATACATGAAAAACTAGGCCGATAGGAAGCCAGAGACAAACAACAGTGCGCAAGCGGGCAAATGTATTTCTGGTCCAAAAAGAAAATCAACTGAATATGTGGGACCTTTGACGAAGAAAATGTCTACTTCACAAATCATTGCTCTCTCAATGAAAAACCAGATGCTCTACTTAGGAGGGAACAATAAGCTACGGGGACGGCAGACAACGGGGGGCAGGTGGAGTAGCTGTCTAGGGGACAAGATCATTTTAATTTATTTTCTTTCTCGCCCAGTGGGGGGGCGGGGGGGGAGCGGGGGGGGGGGGTAAATCGATTGAAAACTTCCTTTTGAGGGGCTAAGAGAAAAGGGGATATTTAAATGTTAGGGGAATCGGGGGGCGGGGGCCCTTCCTCGTGTAGTATCGAGGCGGGGTGGGCGGGCGGAGTGGGGTGGAGGGGTTGGGGACACCCCTATGACGAAAAATTGAACAATACTATTACTACTTATGGGGTTGGATCTTGTTTGCCTCTATTTTGTATTATAGTTATGTTTAGACATACACTCGGGAATACAAGTAAAGGCATTGGGCCTAAAAAAAGTGTGCAGATTTTCCCTTTAACGTAGCTGGGGCACAGGGGAAAACCTGGGTTGCGAGTCTGGGGGATGGGCAGGATACTAAGTGGGCCGAGTAAAAAAGAGATCTTCTTTGGCCGCGGGGGGCGGGGACGTCGGTGTCAAACGGGGAAAGAAGTCTGGCTGGAGTTGGTTTCTTCCTGCCGATTGTGGTTGGATTGAAAATGCTTATTCTTTGGCTGCAATAGCTCATTTCATGAAATTGTTCACGTCTGCTGTCAAGTGCATAACCCACTCCCAAATACCAGCCACTGATCCCCTTCGTTGAACAAACTCAGTGGACACTGGGTGAAATGTTTAATGAAGATAAATATGTTATAACGCTTGATGGAGTCTACATTGAGATGGCAGCCTTAAAAATGCTTGGGCTGGTATACTAGATTTGCAACTCTGTTGTCTTCAGCTTATGAGAGCTTTCAGAGCTAGAGAAGCCAACTTTTCCATATATATCAAGGTCAATTGAAACAGATTTTCCATGGTTCTCTGCACTGGATCATACCAACTACGCCGGATCACTCTCTGTACATCACCGAGACATGTGTGAGCTTCCATGCAAGCATCCAGATGTACACACTTACAAACTTCTGCAGTGGCTCGTTTGTAGTTCGCAAGACAAAGAAATGCTTTTCTTCTATAGCGCTCGATCAGCAGAAGTGAACGGTACATGTCATGAAGTCATCCACTGCTTGTTGCAAAACGGGGTGCAGAGGACGTTGTAAGTTTGTTAAAGGAAATTTGGCATGCGCAGGTCTGTGCAACTGTAGGGAGCAACTGCAAGTAGGACTGCCTCTAGAAACAAATAACACTTACAATACTTAACAGAGGAAACAGATCAGCAAGCCATAAATTGTTATCAAGAAGGGTCAATACTGGAGTGATCATTCAATCAGGAAAACCTTTGTAAATACCAAATAAAGCAAACATAGTGCAAGTTTTCATTGCGAGGACAATGTATTTGTTGAAATCTTTCTCTTGTCAAATTAGTAATCAGTTTTACTGGACCAAAAAATTAGCCCCTTTGACTGTTGTTTTCCTTGTTTCCTATCAGCCTCGTGTTCATGCAGCATTGTTCAAATACATATTTAGATCTACCACAGTAGACTTTGTACGATCAATATTTGACTCCAAAACAAGAAATTATTTTAGCTGTATCCACAGGCATCCCACTCATCATCTTAGTTTCCAATTAGAGGGTCACGTGACACCATGCTAAGTTTTACAACAAAGATTATGACCCCTTTATCAACATAAGAAGGTTAAATGTACCAAGTTACCTTACAAAATGTCATTTTAAAGGGTCTTATTGTCAGCCTCGTTTCCATGTTGGCGATTTTTAAAGCATGCGCAGTACTTAGCACTAATGGCGAATTTTAACTGGATCCATATAAAAAATTGTTGTTCTTGCGGATGATAGTAATCTGGCAAAGTTTCATGCTTTTATCATCGAAGTGAACAGTTTTGTACGATAACAGCCGGACTAGCACAGAAATACATGTACTTCTTTAATACTAGTGACGCTGCACTTAGTATTCATGCTCCTTTAGTTATAACGAATGTCAGCAACTTAATAATTTTAAATAACTAGCGTAGTTCCTATTATGAATCAGAAGGAGAGCTGTTTTATTCACTAAGAATTTTTGGAACTAACGTTATATATATCAACATGTCTCATTTGGTCCTCTGAGTAGTGCATAATTTCAGCGTGATTTCGCGCTATTCATTTCTGTTCTTTACAATGAGTCTCCACTGATTCCACGACTTAAGCCAAAATCTGCGAAGCCGTCTGTTAGATGGAGCGTCTGAATTATCCTGCAGTATACAACTTGTAACCAAAATGCTGTGTTGTTGTTACCAGGAAGAGTACGTAATTAAAGCATAGTCTATCAACTTATAAAAACGTGCAAAACATGTTATTGTTTCGGAATCGATTCGGAATCGATTCGGAAGCGATGAATTACGTATCCCGGTACTATGAAATAAGCGTTTTACCTGATCTGTGTTTTTTGTTTGTTTGCTTGCTTTTACTTTAGTTATTGGTGAAAAGTGCGTTAACTAGATGGAACGAGTGGACTAGCTATTAAAACATGCTCCAACACTCGGAAATTTGTTTTAAGGATGTGGACTGAGCTAAACGCGACTCGCCAACTTTCATATCATCAACTACAGATATCCTGTACTTTGGACATTGCACCAAGTTCTCATCTGAAATTTCTTACACGCCCACTCTACATCTTAATCTTAATCTTAATCTATATCTTAAATGTATTTTAGATTAAAGATGCTGATTGTGGTTGGAGGTTTTAAGTAAATCACTCCTTACCGTAGTCACAGTTTTTTCCATCGGATTTCAGTTCAACGCCCGTCGGACAAGCACATTGGTATCCACCTGGCTTTAAAAGGCAGAAATCGCTGCATAGTCCGTTGTTTAGAGAACAATTATGAGGCCCTGAGGTGAATAAAGGAATTTGACTATCAATACTACTTTACGTTATATATTGACTGACTGTTATGTATTAACCACAAAACACAAAATAACGAAAAAAAAAAAACAAGAATGAATGAAAATGGCGAGGAAGCCCAAACAGAAACCATGGTGCTTATAGACATTGGGCCCCCTCAGAGTAAAAGATAAAGTTAACAGTAACAGTAAGCCCAGGATCGAAAGTAAAATACAACGAGGGCAAGTATAAGTTAACTAATTACATCGAATGAGTTGACAAAATATAAAGTATGGTAAAGTATGATAAAGTAAGTAACAATATGTTTAAAGATAATATTAGACATAGGAAGAAAAATAACTATTGCCGGACATCTACAAGCCGGGTTTATAGATAAAACGCGGAGTAGATCGAGTACTTATGACGAGATTCGATGTGTTTGGATAGCCAGTAAAACGCCGTATAGATTGTTTGATATATCTCCTCAATGGAAAGAAAAAACTAAGGAGTAAACCCCGAGAAGTAAAATAGTCAACATCTATGCTAATTAAGACCGGGTATCCAAACCTTCTTTGCGGTTGTGATTTTCTCTGTTTTAACCTAATGAATTAATAATCACTTTGAAAATGACTATATAAATGAAAATACGATTGCTTCATGGTCCTTCCTCTTGTAGATGACGGTCAGTTAAGGTGGCTGGATCGGATTTTTGAGTCACGATACCGTTCAGCTTTGAGCGACTAGAGCACCACCAATATCAAGCCAACAGAAAATCAAACGTTAGTGGTGTGCTAGAGAAAGATGAAAGTTTCAAATGGGGTATATTTCACCAAGATCTGAGTTACCATAGCAATGAAATGACGCCATGCCTCATTTTACATAAGACCGAATAACTTGCCACCACACAATTGCACCACACATTAATTTTGCCTCAACGATGGCAAAATTGTGAAAAAATCTATAAGAGCGTTTTTCGAGAAATTACGAGTGAATTTTTCAAGGTGTCAAATGCAACAAAAGAAAATTTGTTTTTAAATGTTATTGCAAACTATGTCCACAAGAATTGACTAAATGGCATTCTAGTCTTAAATGAATCTTCTAACATATAATTACCTAGAGTTCCAAAATCTCAAGAGAAATCAGTTCGCTTGATTTTCCGAAACATTGGCGCCGAATATCAACTGGTTGTAGGCCGTTTATTGTTTGCGATTTTATTAAATAATTTGCCGCTTAAAATTCTTAAATTGTGGTGGGGAATTAAAAAACCACTTCGATGAATTTTTGTGTTTATACTTGGCCCTCACTAAGATTATACCGGATATTTAACGTTATTTCCCCGGATTTTTCAAAATAAAATTGAAGAACACTTTCTAAGGTTTCGCTAAATTGTTCAGCAGCGGCAACCCTCAGGACATATGGTATTTCGTTTATTTTCACACTCATGTGTTTTGTTTGTCTTTATTATAATTTTCCCTCCCTCTTGTCATCCAATCACCATGGGTATTGTACATTTCTCGGTATATCATGAATTCATAAAACGCGCGAATTGCTTTCCGGTTAATTTCCGAAGCATGCTAAAATATCCCGAGCTAGCTCTACCATAACGTTTATTGTCATTGTAGTGCTAGCTCGGGATATTTTAGCAAGCCTCGGGAAAGTCGCCGAAAAGTAATCGCGCGTTTGTGAATTCATAAGATACAGAAATGTACAATAGCATGGTGATTCGAGACAAAAGAAAATTATAATGAAGACAACAAACAACACGAGTGAAAATAAACGCAATATTTTCCTGAGTTGACGCTGAAAATTAGCAGCCTTTAAGTGTTTCAATTTATTTGAAACTCCGGTATTACGTTAAATATGGATTAATCTTATTGAGGGCCAAGTATAAAAATAATTCATCGAGTGGTTTTTAATTCCCACCCAATTTAAGAATTTTAGGGGCAATTTTTGATAGAATGCAAAATAACGGCCTACACCAGTTGATATTCATGCCAATGTTTCTGAAAATCAAACGGAGCGATTTCTCTGAGATTTTCACTCGAGGTAATTATATGTTAGAAGATTCATTTAAGACCAGAATGCCATTTAGTCAAGTCTTGTGGACATAGTTTGCAATAACATTTAAAACACCTTTGCTTTTGTTGCATTTTGACACCTTAAAAATTCACTCGTAATTTTCTCGAAAACGCTCTTATAGATTTTTTTACAATTTTGCCATCGTTGAGGCAGCTATGTCAAGTCCGAGATCCCGACGTCGTATTTCCGAAATTATGTCTGGTAGCAAGTTATTCGGTCTTATGTAAAATGGGGCATGGCGTCATTTCGTTGCTATGGTAACTCAGATCTTGGTGAAATGTACCCTATTTGAAACTTTCATCTTTCTCTAGTACACTACTAACGTTTGATTTTCTGTTGGATTAATAATGGTGGTGCTCTAGTCGTTCAAAGTTGAACGGTATCGTCACTCAAGAATCCGATCGAGCCACCTTAAGATGAACAAAAGTAGCGCCAGTCCAAGTGGTCGGGCTGCTACTGTGGACCCTTATGCTGGTTTGTGTGGTCAAAGCAGCTCGCCGTACTTTTCCTGAATAGGAATGTTAGTCTCTTACCCATGGCATTCAATATTTTTCACTGAGGATGTACCGACAATTAGGTGGAGCCAAGTTGTAGAAGCTTTAGAAAGGTAATATGATCCAAACCATTGTATGAATAAAGTATACTTCATAGCTTCGTTCTATCGTATTTGTGAAATAATGAAAAAAAAAAAAAGAAAATAAATTGAAGTACCTGAAAAATATTAAGGACGGATCAAATACATGAATGTCCATTGGTTTCTGAAGGCCACAACTATTTCTTCCTCATTTCCACTGCTTTAAATTAAAACGTGAAATGCTCTTGGTATTCCAGTCGGTCCAGTATAACATGCCCTGGTGCACCGTTAGTTCCGTAAGGATGGATGTCAGCTGCGGACGACATCACAAGTCTTTTCTGTTTCCCCTCCTGTAAGGTCCGACGACTCAATTTTGTCTAGCTTGGCATCAGCCCAAACAAGCGATTGGTAGCTTGGTTCGATAGTCCAGTCCATTAGGCCAGACAAGGTTTCCAGTTACAATGGTTTGCCTCGCTGAACCGTCCATCTCCGCTTTCTCGATCTTTGGATTGGCGCCTCCCCAATCTGTCCAATACATTTGCTGGAAGAAAATATAGAAAATATACCACATACATATTATTCTTAATGCAATATTGGGCAACTATGTAGCGAATCACAATTTAAATGACAAATTTAGCTTATCCCTCGATTTCTTGCAATCTTTCATTTTCAGGGCATAAAGTCACAGTTTTAAAGAGAGTCTTGATTGAAAGGCAATTCACGTTCCAAGTTTCGTAAGGGTTCTGTTATGAAAAATCTAACCGCACAACGACGTCATAATTTCCATCAACCGTTGCAAAAATAACATAGCGAGCGCACGGGAAGTTTATCTTATATAAAATATCTGAATAGAAACGTGTTTCATTCAGAAAAGCAAGAGTAAACATTATTATTATTATTATTATTATTATTATTATATATTATTAATTTTTATTATTATTTATTATTTTTATTATTATTATTATTATTATTATTATTATTATTACTATTATTATATATGCCTACTTATGATTTGGAGAAAAGTGTTTCTTAGTCATGTTTCCTTTACTTTTGATCAAAGAAAATTCCCTGTGAAAGTCCTCTACAACCTTATAGAGGGTATAAAAAATCGACAATTTAGAAAAACAAAAAGAAAAGAAAAAAGAGCAGTTAACTACAATGCCACGAAATGATCTTCTTTGAGTTTAACTCACGTAGAAAGCTGCTGTACTACATGCTTTCTTCTAGGGAAATTGTTCTTACAATGAATTTCCTAATCAATAGCCCTTTTCACGGTTACCTTTGCTCATTTGCATTACAATAAAATTTAGCATGTATGTGAGGCAATTTCGGGCTATTTTGCAGTTTTAGCCCGAAATTGCCTCGCATCCACGTTGGATTATATTGTAATGCAAATGAGAAAAACTAACCGTGAAAAGGGCTATTGGTTGTCACATCAACAACGTGAGATTTCAAAATTCCTAACCAATTTGTTGACACAGCACAACGTGAAATATCAGATTATGCTATAGAACCCAAATTTCACGTCCATTTACCCATTTCTCTCGTGTATGACAATCGCCCTGGGCTCATCAAGTTCATCTTTAATCAATACTCTTCTACGTGTTCCATCAAGCCGACCAACTTCAATCCTATTGGTCCCTGTATCAGTCCAATAAATGTTTCGTCCCACATGGTCGATAGCTAAGCCGTCGGGTGTTTCCACATTGCAGTGAAACAATGTCTTTAACGAAGTTGCGTTTAAAAAAGCGCTGAAAATTCTTCCATGGTAGACGTCTGACCAGTAGACTCGATCTTCGACAGGATCAAAGTCCAGTGCGATTGGGCGCTGATTTCCAAGATGGTTAAACAATGTTTCAGAGATGATATAATTAACGTCCAGTGAAATAAAATTCGTGGATTTCCCATCGGCGTCAGTGAAGAGGATAAATTTTTTTATTCCTGCAATTTTAATCACAAAAATTGTCTCACGTTGATTTGATTTGGCCTCAGTGATGATTAGTTAAGTGATACAAAGCATCAAATATTAACCCTCAGACTAATTATAAGCTAACTGATACCCTCACCGTGGTACGAGGGAGAGGGCTGGACTGAATGGAACTCCTGCCTCAGTTACTATTCTGTACAATAACTTCATTCTGCGGAATAACTTTAGATTGTAAGTAGAAAGCCCTAAGCTTTCTCCACAAGATTACTCCGTTTTGTTTGTTATGACATCTTATTATGTCAAAGACATCATTTTATCCGCCATCTTGGATCCGCTTCCTTGGATTTCTCTATTTTCTTTAAAAAGTCAAGACACAATCGGAAATTGATACAAGATCAAGCCAGATGCTTTTTGAACAAATCATTCATGAACTTCTTTTGTTTAGCTTAGAAAACTTGAAAGAAAATAGAGAATTTTATCAAAAAAGTTCATTTTTAGCCAGTTACATGAAATTAGTCGAAAATCAAAAAATATCAAAATCCTTTTGAGGATTAATGAATAGTTATTAAAATCATCAGAGTCTTAGACTAAATAGTACTTTGAAACGTTGAAAATAAGATTATGGAGATGGCATCCACATCCCTACCAGGTACGTCCAAACGCTTATTGACATACCAAAACAGCAAGAACAATAACTACTAACAATATCTCAGGTTTGTGTCCTATTCTAATCAAAACTGATTAAATTGCGAAATTGTGGGCGTTGCAATAGGACAGGTATGGTGGCCCATTCGGGCCAGAGAGTTTTTTGATATCTTTCCTGTTTTTTTTTTTTTTTAATTTTACTTTGTCTTATTCCTTTTTATATATTCCGTTTCTTTTTTTGTTTTGTTGTTGTTGTTTTTTTAATTTTATCTACTTGGTTTTTAAAATTTTCTTACTGTAATAATATACTACAAGAAAAAAATAAATAAATAAGTAAAAAAAAAAAGTAATAATAATAATAATAATAATAATAATAATAATAATAATAATAATAATAAGAGCATGTTTTAAAAAAAAAATTGCACGTGGCCCATGAGGGCCATAGGCCCATTGAGGCCATAGCCCATCAGACATTTCGACTTTATATATCCCACAATACACAGACGGTAAATTTCGCAGGCAAGACAAAATGGCTGCGAGAGTCGATTGGCAAGAAGATGAGAATTTCAGAGGTGATTTGGTCAAATATGTGAGGCAGAATTTGCCCGGAAAGGAGATTTTAGACTTAGTTCAAATCAAGTATCCTATGTATGCATGGAGCCCTCGTACTCTCACTCATGGACTCCAATATTTCCGCAACCAGCTTACGGATTATAGCGTGGATATTGACGATGTACGCGAAGCTGTCGAGGAAGAGATGAACGGTCCTGGCAGTCTACTCGGCTACAGAGCTTTGCATAAAAAAATCCGTGAAGTTCATGGCTTGAGCGTAGCCAGAGATCTAGTATGTGCCATGATGACCAAGGTGAACCCACAAGGACTCATTATTTATATTATCTTGTTTTTATCTAAGTTTTTTATTACCTTATTTATTATGTTATTTTATCCTATGTTTTATGTAAATTATTTATTATTCTGTCATTATTCTTCCTAGTATAGCTATTACTGTTTTAGGAGTACTATGATTAAAGATTAAAGAGGAGGTGTTAAAAAACCT
>JAHPZR010034768.1:15000-22500 GCA_019787425.1 Platygyra sinensis
GCCTGCGAAATTTACCGTCTGTGTATTGTGGGATATCTAAAGTCGAAATGTCTGATGGGCTGTGGTCTCAATGGGCCTATGGCCCTCATGGGCCACGTGCAATTTTTTTTTTCTTTTTTTTTAAACATGCTCTTATTATTATTATTATTATTATTATTATTATTATTATTATTATTATTATTATTATTATTATTATTATTATTATTATTAGATAAATTTAAAAAAAAACAAACAAACAAACAAACAAAAAAAAACGTAAATAAAAGGAAAAAAAGAAAAAGATACCATAGTATGACAGGCGAGACTGCGTCATCTTCAGTTAAGTACTATGGATACAAATTTTAAAAGAAAAATGCAACAACTTACGATTTTCGCATGTCTTGCCATCTGGCTTCACAGTCACACCAGTAGGACACACACATTTGTAACCAGACAATTTCGTTGCACAAAAATGGCTGCATCCTCCATTGTTTACCGCACAAGGACTTGATGCTTGAATAAAAAGCACAACATTGCGTTAGGATACAGGAAATACACATGGAGTGCAAAACACAAGTTGAACAATTGAATTGTTTACAGGGGTAAGCCTTCAAGTACCTGAGGGTTGTCGGGCGCTGTCATATGCTACGATTCCCATAGGTTGTCCACCGCTGATGTTGTAGCTGCGGAGCATATTTCCAGTGGTAGCATCGAGTTTGTGAATCTCATAATACGTATTCCAATCGGTAAAAAACATAAAAGGAGCGATCAACGTCACCCCAAAGGGGTGTAGGCCATCTTGCTGAAAAAGTTTCTTCCTGTTGTTGCCATTATAGTCAATAGTTTCAACACTGTCATATCCTGCATCAACCCAAAAAATACGTTTGTTCCCTTTGTCAAGTTCAATGCCATTTGGCAGATACAGGTGTGTTGTGACGATGGTAACTCTTTGATTTCCACTCAGAGAAGCCTTTTCAATCTTTGGATAAGTTCCCACGTCAGTCCAAATCATTAATCTGTAAGATGAATATTACGTGTTTAAACTGATGACATGAACGTTTCTGTCATGATCAGCTCTAAGATAAAACCTGTTGACTGTAAATGAGAAAATAAAAATGCGGCAAAGGACTATTAGGGCATGATAAACTTCTCAGTTCCAGACATAAAACACTTTGTTAGGATGGCACCAAAATAATTGGTTTCACGTGGTCATTTAAGGGCGTCCAAGTTTAGATTACAATGTAAGGCGAACACCAAACCTAGCTTTGCAATAGAAAACCCATATAAATAAAATTTTAACCACAAAAAAAATAGTTTTGACAGGTAAATCTATGTATCAGATTGATTTTCTGGTCCATTAAATTGACGTAATTTTTTACTTTACACAACTTTGTAGAAGCGTATAATTTTATTTATTTATTTATTTATCTATTTATTGATCGATTTATTTATGTATTTGGATCTTTCTTCAGGTATCGGAGCACAGATTACGTAAGCTTACGTACAACAAAGAAAAAAAAAGACAGCAAACAAAACAACTCCAAATAAAGGCTAATCCCAAGTGACCCAAAATACAAAGCTTTCCAGTACCTGCAGACGTATCCATTTTTTTTTTGGTTTATAATTCTGGATTAAATTTCATGCTGATCTGACAACACTAAATTACAGCTAAGAGATGATATTTTCCGTCAGTCAGTCAGCCAGTCAGTCTGTTTGTCCGTGCGTCCGTCTGTCAGTCAATCAGTCAGTCACTTTAAGAACGAGATGGCAAGTGATAGACCGAAAGTATAAATACTTCGGCATGCAGGTAGAGTGGGTACTAGTATATCCGAGTTGTTTCGTCGACCTTGCCTCATGTTTGTTGTACTGTGTAACTACAGCCGTTTTACCTGTTTTGTGAAAATGTTGCAGAGCATTCCGTCGCGAATTGGTTAACCTACAGTCCAGGGTAAGTTACTTTATTTCAAAATCGCTCTGTCTTGCTGTCGAGTGCAATTTGGAATAAATAAGCACGAGTAAATTACTACAATTTGCGGTCTTTGGAAAATTCACGAGTGTTTATTTATTAAAAATTGCACGAGAAAAGTTATTTCATTACTTGTTAATAAAATTCGAGTCTGATTATTCTTTGATCGTATTGGTTTCATGTCACAGCTCACTTCGGCCCACCTACATTACGCATTATTGGTCGTAAATGACAGCTTTGATTGACAGCTAAAATTTGCATAAAAGGACCGACAAAAACACCCTTTAATCGACAATTATCAAATTCTGGGAAGCATCTATCACTGTCAAGGCGTTTTAGGACATCAAAGAAAAAGGTGGATTGAAAAAGGCGTGAAAATTAGTTGACTTGGTGGTTTTTGCAGTCGATTCTAATTAAGTTTATACATGTTCAACAGTTAAAGGTTTTCAAAAAGTGATCTGAACAGTTTAGAAATATTGTCCTCCGACCAGCGCGTATCAACTGACTGTGCCTTTTGGAAGCTTGACCAAGGTTTTCTTTTTAGGAGCTGCTGTGTCTTCCAATATTGAAAGTGACTTGACAACTGGGTGGAAATGGTTTATGTTTCGTAAAAGAGCACTGCAACGTTGATCATTCTGTCTAGAGATGTAACTTGGCATCAAAAACGGCAAAACCTAGCTTGGTGAAAGTTGTTGCGAAGAGCTGTTGAGGGAGGACGGGTTGAAAGTATTTCTGCCAGCTGTTGATGCTGTTCGCCTAAAATAAGCAAAAATCTACGTCCTGTTCTCACAGGCTACATTCAAGCAGCTATTTTCGAAAATCGCGCCGCTAACTCAGAGTGTTCAGCTATTAATTTGTTTAAAAGGGACTCAGTTCCACAGTATTTTGAGTTATTTTGAGCATCGACAAATTACCGTTAAATTGAAGGAAACCTGAAAATAACACTTCACAGAGATGAAAAAAAAAAACATCATGACCAAAGAGATGATAATAAACCATAAAGGAACAAGGATTGGTTAAGGATATGAGAAAATTGACACGGATTGCAAGCAACGAAATTGAAAAGTTTAGCTAAACTTTCAAACCGTTTAACCGTTGACTGAGCCTTTAAACCCAAAAGTGCGTGACAACGAATCGAAACTGATTTAATTAGCAGTAAAATATTCTACAGATCAGTGCAGATCAATTTTTGAAGCGAGCAAAGCACAGAATTAAAGTATCCTAGAATAGTCTGGTAAAAGAAAAAAAGCTCTTTAGTGGAGTAAACTTAGAATTTTAAAATTAGTCTCGACGGGATGCTTATCATAGAACCCGTGCGTGTCAAATACCGTCGCTTAAAAAAGTTGTCCAAAACTCGAAACTTACGATTATCATAACCCCATTATGAAAGAAACATAGAATTTAAAAATTAAATTTTATGTGAGGTAAAAGCCAAGAGAGCGCCAAAATATGGAACATCTCAAATATGTGTTTTTCTGTGTGCATAACCTGTCAACTTTCTCGGCTAGACTAAACTTCGCTTCTGTTAATTAGGAAAATGTTAATTTCTTTTTTAGGGTTCATTGTTGATGGGGCGGCGATAAAACCAAGAACATGGAACATTCTGTAACATCCCAGAACATCGAATACGTATAATAATTATGAGAAAAATACTTAAAATTAAATTAAAAATTAAATTAAGACAGCAGGCTCTTGAACCACTACGTTCTCACAAGCGGAATTTTACTGTAACACATACCCGTCATCAGGATCTAGAACTATATCGCGAGGTGCGTCCATCCCGAGTAAATTAGAGTACTCTGGTTATTGCCGTCAAGGTCTGATACTGATATCTTATCATATGATTCATCAGTCCAGTACAAACGAGAATTCCTCCAATGCACTGCCAGTCCACCACAAACTCCGATGCCGGTAATGATGGTTGTTGTACTTCCACCAGTGTGGAATCGTTTAATGTTTAGATCAGCTACGTCACTCCAGAAGATGTAGCCCAAGCTAAAATGAATGTCTATGGCAACAGCTCTTGATAAACCTGAAACAACTCGAGTTACAGTAGAGGCTTTGTAGTCGATGGCAATAATATCTGATGTGTTTGATACCAACAAGCATGGAGGAATGCAGAAATTCGCTATGGACATGAAAGTACATATAGATTGTGTTAAATTTAATTACAGTGTTTATCATTTAAATTAATAATTTATTTGCGTTGAATACGTTTATCACACGACTATAATGATTACTGAGGTTCTTTGCATCTTAGTCATTAAGTATAAAAGTGGCCTGCACATGTGGTATATTTGATATTAAGTTAAAACAAGTGGTTTTATTTTATCTTTTTTTTCTAGTTCACTTGTTTCTTAGAGAGATTATTTGTAGATAGCAGAGATTTAATGTAACTGTTATTTAATTTCAGTCAGCATTATTTTTGTAACACATAATATTTTACTACATTCGTTTTATAATACTGCCTGTCATTATGTATATTTTATTCATGTTCTTGTTTTACATATATTATTTCTCGTGGCCTTTATCACCAGGGAAGTTCATTCCTGTTGCTAGGTCTTCCAGCAGCTATTTATTTATACGTTTGTATGTACATATATTTATCTGCTGTAAAATTATTAAGTGAAGTAAAGTACAAACCCTTTGTAACATAACACCTTCATATGCTGAAAGGCGAGAGTCACGTTTCGCGTAATTAAAGTCGGTTGTTATGTAACAGTAGATGACGGCGGTAACTATATCACGTTTCACGAGCTGAACGTTTGCGTACAGATTAAAA
Organism: Platygyra sinensis; assembly: GCA_019787425.1. Lineage (NCBI taxonomy): Eukaryota > Metazoa > Cnidaria > Anthozoa > Scleractinia > Merulinidae > Platygyra > Platygyra sinensis. Next base: position 19,728 of record JAHPZR010034768.1, read on the forward strand.
AGATAACAAACGCGCAGCCGGACAGTGTGAGTAACCGTGAGTTTTAAAGCGCGGTACCATATCGGAAACCCGAACGCCATAAAGAAGCTAACCATTAACCCCTTGCATTAACCCTAACCCTAATCATTATTTTCAGCGCTTAGGCAGGCCTATAATCAGTTATTACCTCGTGTACGCATCACAAGGTATCCAAGGGCAGTTTGAGATATGGAAACAAGTCCTACTCATCTTTTAAATTGTTTCCGGGTAATGTTTTCTCGCAAAACGTTGTTCCTAAATATTACGTAATGTTTTTGTGAGCGCAAAAGAGTTAAAAAAGCGCGGTTTTAAGTTTTTTTTAAACTTCTTGTTATATATCACGAGAGTAAATTCTCAGGAGGATCATTCGTTTTGTAGTTTGAATTTTCGGGACGCCCGGCATCAGTAAATACACATACATTCATACATATAAATTTCATATCCTGTAGTCTTTAAAGTAATTTTAGCCCTAGGTAATTTAGGTGTCCCCAATTAGCGCACGTTGTACGCTAGAAATTTTGACACATTAGTAAACCTCTTATCTTATCTTATCAGCAAGTACCAATATGAGAGAACCACCAAGTTAACCCAAATCCTGCAAGCAAGCATACTTGTATTACATAACAAGAACCTAGGCGTCAAAATTTCTCAGACTGATGCGTAATTAATTGTGTTGTCCGTCTTCAGCACAGGAATTATTTAAAGTTGGAAGTTAATAATTTGTATGTGTCTATTCATAGTCCATTTACCTCCGCTGACTTTAAAACTTTGCTTGTTACCCAGCGCCAAGAAAAACAGAAGGCAACGCCAGCAATGGATGACCCTCATGTCTACCGGAAATAGTCTCTGTTTAAGATAAAAATATGTAAAACATAGTTAATTAACAAACATCTGGCAATGCGAATAGTGTCGGGGAGCCTTTTAACACAAAAGTGATGCAACTCTTACCAAAAAGAAACACAGCATGCTTATAAAAATACTTCACATTTGACGTATTCTTAATTGCTTATAATTAAGTGACGAGTTTGAGCTACGTTTGATGATGTGCTTGTTAAAAGACGACGTACCCAAAAAAACGTCTACCACGCAAAAGTCAAAATGACTACAAGTTATTGGAAAACAGCAAAGCGCGGAGAAGGAAAAGGTTCTGTCCGAAGTAATCGACACAGCCATGTAATTAACATCTAAAAAGGCTACTGTGCTCCTTTGAGCAAGTATGCGCATGCAAAATACTCATATTCATTACCTGCTGATAGCTTTAGTAGATAAAGAATAAATGCTATACCGAGTAATTGCATTGTGACTAAACTTGATAGACAACAAATGCAAGGAAACGGTGTTCTGTGCTTGTAATATTTCGATATAAATCTATATCATCTTCGGACTAAGGCGGGATACAGGTAGCAGAATTTTAAATACTGCGAGATTGTACAACAGTATAATCACGTGAAAATGAAAAACAAAGAAACGAAACTGTCAAGAGAATAGGCGGAGTTCCCTACTGGCTTTTAAGCCATTGTTCAGAAATGGTGTTAAACGCTTGATATGGTAAGCTTCTTTATAAAGTAATAGATTCCAGTTATCATCGCGATCTATTATGTTTGTGTTATCACGCACGGTTTGGGCGAAAAATTCTTTGTTGATTACAGTAGTAGATGAAATGTTCTCATTAGTAAAAATATCCGGTAAGTTGTATAAATCTTGTATGTGTTTGATATTATCACAATCGCGAAGATGTTTATATATAGCGCTTTCTTTGTCCGTGAGCGCATGTTCTTGTGTTCGGACAAACAGAGTTCTGTTCGTTTTGCCGATGTACGAAGAATTACAACCAGGGCAGATGAATTCATAAACAACATTTGATTGGCTTAATTGTGGCGTTTTGTCCTTAGTGCTTGTGAAGAAACACAATTTTGTTGTCTTCTCTTTTATTCGGATGTCAACATTCGGATCGACGAGACATCTCCGAAGCTTACGTTTAGGCTTCTTAACAAGTTGTGTTGTTAGGTCACCGACGAATGGGACGGTAAGCCAAATAGTGGGATACTGGTTGTTGTGGGAGGTATCGTTGGCACGATGATCTGAAGCCCTTTTCTGTGCATTTGTTGTAAAGCGATCAATTAATAGGTTGGCAACACGTTTAGGAAAACCATTCCACGATAAAAACTTCCTTATCAGCTTAAGCTCATCAACATCGCTAGTGACGGCCTTGGCATCTACAGAAAAGATACTTTTACTGGACAGTACACTAACTTTGACAGCTTTGTACCTTGGCGACACAAAATCTCTTGGGTCAGAGCACTGATTGACCGCATACATCGAATCTGCACTCCTAACAAAATTAAAACCGAGCTTAAGCTGATAAGGAAGTTTTTATCGTGGAATGGTTTTCCTAAACGTGTTGCCAACCTATTAATTGATCGCTTTACAACAAATGCACGGAAAAGGGCTTCAGATCATCGTGCCAACGATACCTCCCACAACAACCAGTATCCCACTATTTGGCTTACCGTCCCATTCGTCGGTGACCTAACAACACAACTTGTTAAGAAGCCTAAACGTAAGCTTCGGAGATGTCTCGTCGATCCGAATGTTGACATCCGAATAAAAGAGAAGACAACAAAATTGTGTTTCTTCACAAGCACTAAGGACAAAACGCCACAATTAAGCCAATCAAATGTTGTTTATGAATTCATCTGCCCTGGTTGTAATTCTTCGTACATCGGCAAAACGAACAGAACTCTGTTTGTCCGAA
>JAHPZR010034768.1:27500-30000 GCA_019787425.1 Platygyra sinensis
TGAAAACTCTTCTCCACTAATTGTAAGGTAACGGTATGACGAATGACAACGGTATGACAAATGAGAGAGTTAAAACCCTACGTACCTGCGAAGGAGCTTGACCACTTCTTGTCCACTGAAATAAGCTTACCTTTTTATGAACAAATGCAGGAAACACGGACAAGAGCACAAGCAGGCAAGGATTTCCAATTTTCAGCGCAGAATTGTCCAGAATGAAAAAAAGAGTCGAACTGTTATCGCGAGAGATGGAGGATTGACTCTAAGACTGCCTCTTCCTTAGAATGATTTCACCGCAACAAACTTCCACATTTCTTCATCCATATTGTGCGATGCGCAAGTCAAAATATTCCTTGCAAGATCGACAGAAACCATTTTCAGAATTTTAACGAACTGCAGCTGTTGAGGCTTGCGACAAATTCCGTTACAAATCGTTCTTCAAGCCTTGTTCATGCTCAACATGATTTACGTTCATTGAATTTGTTTTCAAACTCGTGGTAGCTTGTTCTTTTTGAGTTGCTCGCGTCATCAAAAACACTCGGAGGAAGCCCTTTGAATTCAAGTGACCGGAAGTGCGTTTTAACAGAAAACAAACAGCACTAGTGCCATATAATAAACTACTTACTAACCTAGCTAGCTCAAGCCGCACTGGGGAATATTGGCCCTCGGTCGTTTTTGTACGGACCTCGCTTCGCTCGGTCCGTACTGCCACGACCTCGGGCCAATATTCCGCAGTACGGCCCTCGCGCTCGGTTAGTAAGAGGTAAGTATTTTACATGCAATCTATATAGAGATAAGTGGTTCCACACTGAAAAAGAAGTGTTGTTTGATAACAAATCTAAACTATAGCCTAATCTTGCTCCCAGGGTCTCTCATCTTACTGCTCCAGGTGGCTGTAAGATGCGAGACCCTTGAAACAAAGTTGAACTATCGCCTTGAGTGATATGCAGTGAAAAAAGGTCTGTAAGTTTTGACAAAGAGAAAAATGTTTTTTAATGCATGCAAATGTTCCTAGCAGGCAGACCAACATCAACATCAACTGAGGAAGTGTCACGGTTATAAAGGTGAGTTTCTGCTGGCTGTGCACCCAGATGACTGTACGTTTTTTGTTAGCGTAGAGTACGATTGCTGATTTGCAGTGTCACCCCATCAAAAATATACATCGTAGCCATTCAATAAAACGAAGATGATTGATGAGAAAACGATCTCGTCAAGATTTAGGTCTGTGCGGTTGTTCACTCGCCCAAATTTGTAGAGCTTTGTACGGAGACGCTAAACAGAAAGACCTGTTTAGTTGTCAAAACCCTGAGCAATAACTCATCTTAGACCTACTCTAGACCCTTATCGAGCCGCCAGTAATGCCACGCAACGCATAAACTTGAAAATTCTTGAAAACTTGTGTAAAGCTTGATTAATCTAGTTTCGTACGCGTTATTTTCTTATTAATCGAAAACAGAGATAAACGGCTTGCTAATAAGTGACTGCCCTTTTAAAATAACAAAAATAAATTGCAGTATACATGGAATGAAAAATATATATTGGCAAATTGATATTATGAAAGTTGGGTATGGTTTGCATGAACAACAACCAAGTTAAAGACCATAAATGTTTGTAGCAAAAATACTGGGAAATTTGAAAACATAAATACGCGATTCTATAATTCATATATTTAAGGTGAACGCGCTTTGTTAGTTCAAATTTCAAACCAATTTGATTCGTAAAATTATTTCGTGTGATTTGAAGTGAACTTTTTGTCAGAGTGGAGGTTCCCTTTAAGTTCACCTGTAGATTATAGCTAATTGCGATTTATATTTTGTTAAACTGGAAGATTATACACCATAGTGAATTAGTAATGAATGAATAGCTGATGGTCTCATTGCATGTTCTCATATTACACCTCAATGAAACTTGTGCAGAGGGATCTCTTTACCCAGAACTATGCTATGCACGTCATTTGAAGTATCTGTCAGTTTAACTTAAATTTCTGATTTACTGCAAGTCTTGCGGTCAACAACACAATGGTCATGTTATGATTTTAACATTTTTACATTGAATGTTAAATATCTTGCCAAAAACAGTTTCCACACCACCTTGCTGGGTCACCTCCGAAATTATGATTTAGAATACTCATGTAGGGTATATAGCTGTATACCAGATCATTAATTTTTATACTGGGATGTTTTGATGGAAATTGCATTATATATGTAAATTAAGTATTCTGTTTTGGTCCATTTCAATTCCAAATTTGATATCGTAAACAGCAGCATGTCCTTGTTTAAGAACTAGAGTGTTGGTGGATAAATTTAGTTATTGGGAAATATAGCAAAGAAGACTCCAAGCCCATAGTCTCTTAAAATACCTGTTGGTAATTTAGCATTTGCTTCAAACATATTGGCTGGTTCTGGTAGAAGTTATCCTTACAAGTATGACAGTACAAAGTTCCCCTTTGTCATCTTTTTGATGGTAATACACATAAAACACTTATGATTTAAGCTTATGTGTA
>JAHPZR010034768.1:35000-44777 GCA_019787425.1 Platygyra sinensis
TATCCCCCTTGCATATTAACACATAATCCCCTCGCATTAAAATAAGCTGTTCATTAACCCGCTCTTCCCTTCAAACAATAAAAGCCGCACCCTGCTTTTCAGACAGTTGATTTGGGGGTTATGTGATATATTCCCCCCTAAAAGAACAAAGGAATGCGAGCTGATGTAAAAATAAGGCTTCATAGGTCTGACCAAGAAATGGCGTAATTATTTTTGAACAGCCACCTTATTGTAGCCACCGTCTTCGTAGTCATGACCTTTGAAAAATGTTTGAAAATGGTTAAGACTGGCTCAAAAATAGACAATACTGATAGAGACAGTCAAAGTTACCTGGAAAGGTAAAAGGTATTGTCCGAAACTTTATCACAGTTTCATTGTAAACAGAAGTTAGAATTTAAATAACATTCCTATAAAAACAAGAGACCATGGTTTACGGTTGCTAGTGAAACACCCATTTTCTTTGACCACTCCTATGTCTTCTAGGTGGTCGTCTACTAAAATTTTGCTCTCACTTTATTTTCCAATGCCTGACAGGCAATCACGTTGTAAATATCAGTTTTGAAGTTCGATTTCCCCTATAAAACGTTTGAGAACCACTTTTATATGCGTCGCTGCTAAGCCAACAATTTGACTGTTGTACCAATTCTTGTTATTATATCCCCGTGCGATCTAATATAAAAGTTAAAGATAATGAAAAAAGCTAATTAGCGTGACTCAAATTAGTTTCCAGCACTTTCCAAGAATTAAATATAGATGGGTCTTTATAGCTACTCGATATTAGTTGATACTACAATCATGGCATCAAACATCTGCTTAATCATTGGTAAACACGTTGTTATCATTTTCGTGACACAGCAGATTACCATTGTGAGATATGACATGCTAATATAATCTAAGGGCTTAAGTTAAAAAAAAAAAATTACATCTTGATTTTAAAAAAAATCATCAAATTTTGATTCGCACGATGAGACGCAACTTTTGGCAAATTTTAAAAATTCTATAGATATAGTTCAAAGCTAGCTTAATCTTCGAAACTTTAAGGTGACATTCTATAGGAAAATCCATTACCTGACGAGGGAATTCCGCGTTAAATTGCACGCGAAAACCGATATCGCATAATTGAATAAAATAAGAAAAAAGGAAACAGCAGTTTGGTCTTATACTGAGGTTGATGACGTGGATGCGAAGCAATATCACCGAGCCTCGTTTTCAACTCGCAATTCCACACTAAATACCTCGCTTCGTAAACCAATCAGAATGCAAGATTTTATTCAATTATGCGATTCTAATTGAACATTTCAGTGAATATTGTTGGTGCAATTTCGAAAGCCTTATTACACACCTTGAACTGCTTCAACTCCGTGATTGTGGCTGTCACGGTCGTTACATCCCTCATTCAACGCTGCTGAGGTCGAACATCCAGCAGTTGCACCTAGGACACTAGAGGCTGCGTTCATTTGGTCGCCCTCTGCGGAACTTCGACGAATGCCCTGCCGGTAGAACAATTCGACCGTGAAAGTAACTCCAAAACATTATATTGATATACATAACTCTTATTTAGCTCAAATTTAAAACTCATGATTACTCCTCAACACAGTCATATACGAAAATGGTATAGGAGCTATTTGTGCATCTTCACGCGCGACCGTATTAAAGCCACTTGTTAAACTGGACAATTTCTCCCTTCTTTCCATTGGGATAATTTCATCAACCTTCTTTTTACTGATCAATTATTTTTGCTGATGCTGTAGAAATACAGTCTTTGCGGCGAAATAATCACGGCTTTTCTTCAATGAAAAAAAAAAAAAAAAACGCTTTCAATTGCAAGGATTAAAACAACGAAAACCTAACTGGGGAAGATGTCTGCCAGCTAAATACGATATACAATGTCACCATTTTCTTTCAGATTCCCCTACCCCTTCCCTGCTCGGTTTAGAGGGATCATCCTGAAAATTTGTCAGATCGCAAAAACGAGAACCGTTTTCATATTTGCCTCACCCAAATTTGGAGTGTGCCAAATAAAAGCTATGTCTATCATTCTCATTTCGTGGTGCGTTTTCATGTTAATTGACTGCATATCGCGACCTAATACATTCTTGACAAATTTGGTACGACGAATACCTAATCAAACCATCTTGTTTCACTTCATTGGCATATCAGGGCCACCTGATATTTTGGCTTTACGTCGTCTTGCCAGAATAGTCAGAATACGAACCATTGCGAGAACAAACAAGCCTGATATACTAGAAAAGCATATCAAAAGGTTTCAAAACGTTACTGAGGTCTATAATTCAGGTTACATGCAAAAACCTACATTTGCCTGCTGCAATTCCACATTTCCTAAAAAGCTGTTTTCAATATGAACTCTGTCTTGATATCCTAGATTTCTCTGTCCAATACTTTCCTGCTCTCTGAAATGTTGCTTTCCCCTTATTCTGCAAAAATAAAACAAAAGCATTGATCTTTAAGGTACAAAGAAATGTACCATAAGTGATATAAAAATATTTTCTAGAAAAAATGGTTTAAATCCCTTGCACTCATATTGTCCTTAAGTAGTGGTGAAGCAAAACTGTTAGCCTGCGAGCAGGTTGACCTTCGAATCACACGCGAGCAGCAAAGTAAGCCGGCGGGTGGACTCTGGTTCAGCACAAAGGGAGTCACTAACAGCTTCGACGCTCGATTCGGCACTTGCGGTCACAGTACGTCGCTCGAGCCTCAGGGAACCCGAACACTTTATCAGCAACAAAAATAAATGTACTGTTATTTACCTCTGTCTCTGTGTCTTTGTTTGGGTTGCTTAGAAGGGATCTGAGTGAAGCGGAGGTGATTGCATTTCCGAATATTATCTCATCTACCGCTTTGTAATTATGACGCTCCAATTACGCGTCAAGTTTCAAGTAACGTCGTTACCTCAGTAACTCTTAATCGGGTAAGATTCTCAGGTTTCACAACGGCTTGGTTTTCTCCTTCTCCCCCGCGATGAGAGTTAATAGTTGACGCCTTCGCTTCATTTAAGTCCCTTTTAAAAGACTCAAAAAAGACACAGACACAAGTAAATAACAGTACATCTATTTTTACTGCTGATAGAGCGTTAGGGTTTTTTTTTTTTTTTTTTTTTTTTTTTTTTTTCCCGTGTATATAAGGTTTAAGGCTCGGGCCGCGCAGCCTCACACACTCCGTACATCCACATCTGACGTATCATTTGCTATGGGGAAAAATAATTCATTTTCGAAAAAGCGGTCTCACTTTTGTTTGTCAATTATTGCTAACTTGTTGTGGCGAAATTTCACACAAAAAAATATTTTCGGAAACAGCATCTCGCGTTTTCGCTGCAGCGTTAAAGAGAAAGTCACTTAGACGAGCAAAGTGGCCAAAGGCTAACGAAAAAACACGCAGCAAAACAAGTAGAGCCAGCACAGGTACTGCAAAGCACGATATCGAATTCAGTAACTTACACATTGCTTAGCGACCGTTCAAGAATACAAAGAGCCTTCGTCACTTTCATAAAGGGTCTTATTTGTTTCCTCCTGGGGCCTTTTTATTCATTTTGTTACTTCCATCTTTTGCTTTTTCCGATTTTTTTTTTCTATTCCCGAATTTTCAACTTGAGAGCCAGCGCAAAGGACATCCAATTGCACATTTTGTCAAACCTGTGTTTGTTTGTAAAAATGAGGTAAAAGGACTGGTTTCAATTTTATGAAATACAGTGTAAATCGATTTTCTTTTTTGTTTCTCCGCCCATGAAGGAAAAAGTGATCTTAAAGCAACGGCGATATAACCAATGCGCCCTGCAATAACGATCGGAATAAACAGATATGAACATGGATCCCCATGCCATTCACCTCTTCTGTCTGCTTTACACTATTTTATTGACAGTGGAAGAGTTAAAAACAATACCGAAAGCCACGTTTCCACACAAAAAGGATGGCGCCACCAATCAAGGCAATCAATGCAACCCCTCCAACGGATGACCCCACGGCGATGGCCACATGAGACGTATCGTCCGTGCTGTTGGAAATTTCTGGAATGAATTAAAAAAAATCCTTAAGCCTTGGTGAGGATGCAGAAAATTCTGAAATAGTACAGTTGCAGAATCGGCGACAATTTAAACCAGATGTGTTCAGATCGCCATTGCAAAGGAATAATTAAAAGAACTTTGTGTGTGTGTGTAATCTTTTGTCTGATAACAAAACTTTAGGGTTTTAAGTAAACGATATCAAGAGGATTTTATGAAAACTAATAAGACTGCACGAAAGTGAGTGCGTCAGGGTCTGGAGCAAGTCTGTTTCGTCATCTGAGACGGAAGAGCGAGGGGGAGAGAAAAGCGAATTTTCTTTTGTACCTATAAACTCCAAGATTACCAAATTCTAGGGGAATATCTGACATTTTCTTTGTGAGTGAGGTCAGAAGTACAAGTCTTCGGAAGTAGGTAATTATCTCATATCTACAACAATTGGATTGAGTGATTTAAAACCAGAACGTTAAAAGGAATAAAAAAGAAACCTCGCCAAAACAGAGCGGATATCAACAATAATGGTTCTAAGATAGATCATTTGAGAAGAGATTAAAATTTTCTATGAAACTTTCTGATATTTAATTCAAAAAGTTTACACTTGAGAATACTGATGTGAGAAGGTCGCTATCAATATGTTTTACAATAAGTTAATATAAAAATATTGAAAATTTATGCAAAAAATGTGATGTACCTTTACAGCGGATGGATTTTCCACTCCATTTTCCAGTCTGCAAGCAAGTTCTAATTACATTCCCTTCGGCTTTGACATATCCAGTTTGACAGCCGAATACACAGTTTGATCCATATGTATTACCACAGGAATCATTCAGCAGATGGGCTCTTGGAGGAATGCTTAAAGGCGGACATGTGACTGCTGCAAAACGTAACGAAAAATATTAGATAAACAAAGAAAGTGGAACTTTTGTTATTAAGGAAGTTCTATATATCCCAATCCTAGTGTCTCTCCAGTTGCCTTGTGAATTTTGCCCAGCTCAATACGCATGGCGTGCTTGAGTGTCTCTTTTGCGTGTCTCTTTGGCATCTGCCTGCAGTCTCGTTAAAGTAAAGCCTATCATAAACATATTCCACGCTATAAGATTGTACTTTAGTCCACGATATCACTTTCGTCTTTATCAAGGACGTTGGCGCCCACTGATTCTGCTCAATGAACAATCAATTGCAATTAGAAGTTAATAAATGTGTCGAAATTTTCTGCGAAACTTTCTGATAATAAACTCAAAAAAATTGGTGACTCGAGAATACCGATGTGGAAAGGTCGCAATAAAAATGTTTTACAGTAATTTACTATAAAAATATTAGCGAAGCTCCGGTAGCCCGAGGCGGAGCCCCATAGCTGTAAGGTTTTCGTTCGGGTGTTAACTTAGGATGCACAAGATAAACGAAAGAATTTTAATGGATCCTCAATCATCAGTCACATCGACCACCATGCTGGTTGACTACATACATATCCCATAGTCCTTAGCGATACACAATATGCAAATGAACACTACATCCCCTTCCTCCTAGTCGAGAACTTTCCAACATGTGTTTGAAAACAACAAAATACAGTTACTAAGCAACGGTCTTAAATTCAAACAGTTCTACCATTGCAGTCCACAGTTCTAACTTAAACTCAAATTACAAGCCCACAATGTAACTTAAACGCAAACTATAAGTCCAGAATCTTTCGGGGAATTCGCCTCCTGGTTGATCTCCGCAACGGTGGCGGATCAACGGGTTGAGAGGTCTCAGCTTGACTCACTGGAACAGGTACAAGGTTGCCTGAACTTGGTGAATCAGCTTTGACGTGCTGAGTGTTCAGAGGGTTTGATGGCTTCGGACCAGGAACATTCCAACTCTCAAGAGCGGGTGGCGGCTCCTGAATACACTCCTTGTCCGCTGAAGAGCCAGAGCTGCTATTCTGGGACTCATCATTTCCATGGTTAACAGCAGGTTGGTAAACATTCTTTAAGAATGACGAGTTCCTTGTGACTGTGCGATTCTCGCCTTCGGCTCTGATCATACTTCCCTTCTTGCTCACCACAGTCATAGGGATAGGATCATACACAGTTCAACCTTTTGATACTGAAAATGGTCTTTTAACCAGCACAGTGTCGCCAGGGGAGATTTTGCAAGGTTTCACATAGGCTTTGTTGTCAGCATGAGCTTTCATCTTGAGCTTCTGTGAGGAGTCGCGTTCACGGACGATCTCAGCTACAGGGTCAATGTGATTGGGTTGGGGTAACTTGTTACGAACAGGCCGTTTCAGCAACAGTACAGCCGGAGCAACACCAGTGGTTGCATGGGGCATAGTGCGGTAGTTACGCAAAATGGCTTGCAGCTCCTTTCTCCAATTTCTCCCTTCTACCTTGGCTGCTTTGATGCATTTCTTCAAGGTTTTCACAAACCTCTCAACTTCTCCATTAGCCCTGGGCCAGAGGGGAGTGACCTTTCGATGTTTTAAAACCAAGCACACATGCGAACTTTGTAAATTCTTCGCCATTAAACGGCGGGCCATTATCAGATTTGACTACACGGGGAGCTCCAAATGTGGAATATAGCTGATCCAAATTGAGGATGACAGTACTAGCAGATGTAGATGACACTGGTTCAACAAACGAAAATCTCGAGTAGTCATCAGCCACTAGGGCCCTGGTCGCACTTGAGACAAAATTTGGACAAGTTTTCTTTTGATAACCCAAAAAATGTCAGATTCCTGTCAACAGCTGAAAACGCCAAGTGCGACCTACTTGTCTCTACACGGCCAAAAACTTGTCTACAGAGACAAATCTTCAAAGAAGCCGTAGTCCTGCTACAAACCAGGACATTTTTAGGAAAAAAACAAACAAAAAATTTTTTTCTTGGATAACGTTGTCCATCAATGTCAAAAGGCCTTAATAATGTCGTGTACTCAGTTTGCATTTTATTATTTCGTTGCGACTGAGTTGTGCTATCGATCACGAGTGCTAGAAATGAATCCAGGTTTTCGATCAAATTTTCCCGTTTCTTTGGGGGAGCGACACAGATAACTACGATTCAGCCACAATGGGTATAGGCCAGGACAGTATTTCTGGAACCGCTATCATGATGCCCAACTACACCCCCCCCCGCCCATTTCCCAACACAGTTTTGTGCACAACGCCGGTTTTGGCGCAATTTCAGGATCATAGCCCTTCAGAGCTCGTACAATCCAGCTCCAGCAGTTTGCCAGCTCAATCTTCCCCACCTGCAGCATCACCCGCAGAGTCTGCTGATGCTGAAGATTCCAGTCAGGTTAGTGAAAGCTCGGCAAAAGCGGGCAGAGGGTATGGAAAGTGACGCGAGGAAGAGGAGAAGCTCCTTGTTCAACTGTGGTGCGATAACCACACACGACTTGAATCGACGCATGCCAAGCAAGTGTGGAAAGAAATAGCCAAAGAAATTTCCAAAATCAGGAAAGTAACTAGCAGCCAATGCCAGAGGAAGATGAATACCTAAAGACCGCTCAAGGAGGCTAAAGATCATAATCGCCAACCAGACTGGGGGGGACAGGAAAACCTCGCCATTCTACGAAGAAATACATTCCGTGTTGGGTTGCCGATATATTGTGACATTTAGTCACGTAGAAGAATCTAGTTCAAGTGCTTTCTTCTTCCTCATCGCAAGGAAATGAACCAAAGGATGACGAGGAGCGCGTGACCTAGATAACGAGTTTGAGAATCTCTGGCTGTGTTCGGTTTGAACCGAAAGCCGCGAAAAGAAGAGCCAGCTAGCGGAGGGACCAAAGAAAGCGCGCCAAAACTGCGAAATCATCACGGAAAGAACGTGACGATGACGATCGAGTTTTCCGAGAAAGCATGAAAAGCTCCAGGCACAAGGCGACAGGCTGACAAATGCATTGGAAGCCATGGAAAAAAATCAGACACAACAGTTGCAGATCATGGGCCAATTCATGACCACTTTCATGGAGGCCATGCAATCGAAGAATAAGGAGTGACGTTATCATTTGTCTCAAAAACCGCTAGCACGGACTTTATAATTATCACTTAAATGAGTCAATGAGGCAACCTTTACATTATAACACGTTTTATTGTTTCATCAAAGGTATATGTTTATCGTTTTAGTTTCCTCGTCAAATATATTACAGTAATAAAGGGACAGTGCCATAAAATTTTAATGATTTTCATGATTCTTAAAATGTCATCGTGTAAAAATGATATCGTTATTTATTTTTTTTTTGTAGTGTTTATTACATTGTAATGTATCGTGTTCTTCTTGCAAAATAAGCCTTTTTATTGCAATCCTTTGAATCATACAATTATGGTGAACACAGATATTCCTTTAAAAAGTCTCTCAGGTCGGCACCATCAGCATTGCCATCTCTAACAGGAAATCATCTTCACTTTCATCACCATCTTCATCCCATAAATCACCAGCTTCAATGCAAAAATTGTGGAGAACACAACATGCAACGATAATCTGATTGGTAAAAGCTATATCGCTATCTAGTCGTTTCTGAAGAATTCTCCAACGACCTTTCAGTATGCCGAATGCACACTCCACTGATACCCGAGCTCGTGAAAGTTCTTTGTACAAATTTTATTTCCTCAGGGTCATTCGTTCCCTCGTAAAACGGCTTTAGCAACAATGGGAGAGTGGATAGGCACTGTCTCCCAACAAAAGGGGATTTATTTCCCTTGCTCCAACTCTTACAGCTGGCCCGAGAAGAATTCATTGTTTGTTATTCGGCGATATATGTGAGCTGTTTCTCAGTACTCCTTGAATCGTGCATATTCCCTGGAAAACTAGCAGCAACATCCAAAAAACGTTTTTCTCCGTCGGCCACGGCTTGGACCACCACATCATGTTGCTGCAGGCGGCTGAAATAGTCTGGTCCGCTTTGTGTGGAGTTTTTATTTTTATGTGTGTTCCATCAATAGCTCCTACCAGATTTGGAGATCAGTTAAACTTTCAAACGTTTGTCGGGTGGTCAGCACGTCTATGTTGGATTGATGGAAATCTGATATATTCATTTTTTAAATCACACAATGCATCGACGACATCTTGTACAGCCTCAATGACGGTGGTTTTACCGACGTTAAAGTTTGGACCTATCGTAACATAAGAGTTTCCATGGGCCAAGCGGTACAGTCCCAATGCCAAGATTTTTTCCGATGTCACACAGTCACGCAGGTAAGTATTTTGTCTTGTAAGCCGTGGATGATCAAATTTAGAAGCCCTGTGAACGTATCTCTGTTTAAGCGAAGCTGTTTCCTGAAAAAAATCACCAGGAATTGACGTATCAAAATAATGTATTTCAAACCACGACTGCTCAGGTCTTGGCAAAGTCCAAAATCGTGGAAAGCGACGGCTGTGACGTCTTCTTCGCCGTTGGTTTATGCATCAAAACTTGTGCCTGTAGTGCTCTTATTTCTACAATACTAGAAAGGAGGATGACTCTGCGCATCGTTAGCTAGACTAACGTTTAAAAGGTGGAAACAGAAAGCCAGAAAGATAGCGCTATCTCGTTGATTCATCCTTTACGATTGCTTCTGCCCGCCACTTTGAAAAAAAAAAACAGCGGGAAAATTGAAATTATGCAAGAAATGGCGCGCCGGATAAAGTGACAAGACTTCTGTTTACTTTACCATATGTCACGGTTGATTGCCTCTGTAAATGCGACCCTAAAACCGAATGTCAAATATTGTCTGCGACAAGTTTTAAAACAACTTTGTCGGTAACATCTAGGACATTTCAAATGTTTGTCTCAGTGCGACCCGGGA
>JAHPZR010034771.1:0-22500 GCA_019787425.1 Platygyra sinensis
CTACTTCTAACAAAAGTTGAAGCTAAATAAATCCTGCATTTATTTCCATGACTTCAGCTGTAGATGCAGGCTTCTAGAATGTTCTTGTATAAATTATGATTGATTCATTAACTGGTTGTGACGTTTATTATAATAAGAAATTAATCATGAGTAGCACTTCATAAATTGTGCTGTTTGTATTTCTATAACCAGATTCGTAATGTTTGCAGCTCCTAAATTGCAATACACGCCTTCAATTTAATAATTTTTGAATGCCAGGTCTGTCACCATGAAGATTGCCAAGAAGCAAACCATGGCCATCCCCTGCTACTTTGTTTAAGGTGCGATGAGGTCCATCACCTTGGTTCTGGCTCAAACCATGCAAGGTTCGACGTACCGGGTAAGGTTCTAGTCAAGATGGTTGTAAAAAGTGCATCTGAATTGAATATTGCATGCAAGCACAATCAGGCAAATTAAAACTGACAGCGTGTTTTATAAAATATGTATTTAGTGATGTGAGTACTCAAAGAGACTCTGGTTAATCAGTTTTACTGAAATCTTATTCCTTACCCATGAGAGTAACAATCATTTTATTTTCCTGTATATGAATTATGGGAAAGAAAATCATAAGGTGATAAATTCATAAATTAGCCATTTCAGTTTGTACATTAAGTGTGTTGCTGTTTGTGTTCCCCCCATTTTACAGGTGCTTTTTAAAATAAAAGTATTAATAATGAATACAGTTAATGATAAAATAAAATATGATATCTTGTTATAAGATTTATTCAGTTTGATTACTCATGAGTACATGCATGTCTGTAATACATCTCAGCTCTGAGAACTGGCAGTTCAATTAAATTACAGTTCAGTAGTTGATGATTGTTCATATTCTCTGTACCCGGCTACTTGGTAATGTATTAACATTATTGGGAGAAAGTAACTGTTAATCAGATGACAACGTTTTTGTTTTTCCTCTTTAGAGAGGCCAAGTACTTTAATCAGGACGCCTTCAAGCCACTCGGCAGGTTCCGATTCTGGAAACGAGGATGACCTGGAATCTGAACCAAAAGTGTAAGGATATTGTCAGTTGCAGTTCTCTAGTTAAAAAAGATAATTAAAATTGAAATTTTCCACTCATCTGATTTCTACCAAGTTTTAGTAAAAATCTACTAGCATTTTACCATGAGTGCTGTTCTTTGATTGGTTACGCTACTTGCTATCTATTCTGTGATAGTGAGTAACGTAGCAGTTTACACTTGTTAATGTAATGACGACTGCTTCGTGGCATTTTCGTAGCGTCTGTGAGGAGAATTTATATGAAGTTTTGAATGACTAGTAGATTTATACCAAAACAATTACAATAGAATGATTATTTGCTCTTGATTAATTTCTATGTGTGATAGTTGACTTGGGCTGCACCCTCTTAAACTATCGCGCAATAGAAATATCAAGCTCACAATCTAATTGCTTAATAGAAACAAGCTAGTAGTTTGTGTCAAATAACAATATTTTAAATAATTTATGTTATGCTATATTATGACATTACATGTAAGATCAAGTATGTTCACTTCAGCTGATATTGGCTCAAGACAATTGTCACACATCTTGATGTGCCTAATATATATTTAAAACACTCTCGACATGAAGCTAAAATAAAATACTGGGATATTACTTTAAACTTGTACTGTAGACAGTTTCTTTTCTTGAAATAAGTTGTATTTTCCACTGGCTAAGAAACAAAATAAGTGGAAATTGTTTTCTCACACATCGCTGGGCCGGGGCTTGACAATGGCTCCCAGAGGTGTGTGAAAAAAAATTTGAACTTCATGTCCATGTTTAATGTACATCACAAGGCTTTTGCCTAGCAAATATTTCAAGGGGCCCAGAAGGGCAAAAGCCGGGAAGCTAGAGCACAATAGGTAAATGTGTTGGGAGCTGCTGCAAAACATTTAGGCACCTAAATTATTTTCTTGGACACCCCAGGCTGCTGGGCTCCTGAAAGGCAGCAGCCTTGCATCATGCCACCAAGACTGACAGGCACAAGAATATCCCTCGCTTGATTTATTTAGTTATACTGTGCTTGATCGTATATTTTATTTTATTCGTGTCACCTTCCTGTTCAAATATGTATTGAAAAAAATTGCTGTAATTCAGAGATGGGTTTATATCTTAGTAATCCTTCTTGTTAATGATTAGGTACATGTACAGCTGTACCATGTACATTTGTATTTAAATTCTGAGAAGAAAGCAGAAAAAAGCAAATTGCAATTTCCTGGATCAATATACAAGATGAATCTTATATTGTTTTCCAATTTAAACCACAACTTCCAGCTCATAAATGGAAATTGTTCCTCTTATTATTTTTATCTCATTATTTATTATCATTGTTTTGGTTGTGGTTGGAATAAGACTTATCAGGGGATATTAAGGATTGGCTGAGATTAATTTAGTTATCCTGCAGGGTTGGAAATAAGGAAAAACAGATTGACAGGTGATTTTTTGTGAAGCTGCAAAAAGTCATTAACCCCCCCCCCCCCCCAAGAAAAAAAAACACACACATACACGCCCCCTCCACCACACCAATATTTTTAATAAAGGTACAATTTTTTGTTGACATGTGTGTGTCTACTTTATTTGCTCACAATGCAACTTGAACAACGCAACATGAACTCAACAGAACTCAATTTACTCCACTGTTCTATTCGAAAAGAACTTACAATAATTATCCTGAGGGAAAATCACATTTTAATTTAATTTGACTTCGGTCATGGCGAATCTCAATCAGTACATACGATTTTCGCGAATTTCAAGCCATTTGAATTCAGCAGTCCATTTCTTTAAAGTACGAGGCTTTGGAACATTGCTCGCGCTCGCCATGTTTACAAATGGAAATTTCTTACCATGTGCTTGTCAGTTTAAACACCCCCCTCTAAGATCTACTGACGTACTGCAGTACACGTTGTACAGCGGTTATTTTATAGCGCGAAACATTTCGAGACGCCATTATGGATAGGAAACGTAAAACTCTGAATTTTATCAGAGATCAACGCCTGGATTTGGTAGAGGAACTGAAAGAAACAGAACTTGGGATGCTGGAGAATATTCAGATAACAACAACCTTACCAGCTGCACCAGATTTGTCTTCGCTTCTGAACAATTATCGTTTACTCTTGGTAGATGTTCTCAACCTGATGGCCACCTTGGACGGGATTGAGGAGTTGTTACTGTCGTCACTGAGAAATCAGTGATTGTATACTCTTATAAACAACGGCTCTTTTAGGAGCCACAACACTAAAAAAAAGAAATGATCACTTGAAATTTTTTTATTTATTTTTTTTTTTCGGCTGGTAAATTTTTTTTTTTATTTTTTTTTCGGCTGGTAAATTTGATCGGTAATTACCGATCACCGGCCGTTATTTCCAACCCTGATCCTGGTTTCCTGTCTGTATTTTTGAACATTTTTTTTTTATCCATGCGGTGTTAATTAGAGCAGTGGGTATGCATCAAGCTAACTTTTGAGTTTTTCCTCAACTTGCTAATTAGTTATTACTTGTTAGAAGATCAATTATGTCAGTTAATTTTATTTACTACTAATCATCTCTCCTCTCTGTTAGTTTGATTTCCTCTGATTTTAAGCGAACATTTTGCACCTTTTCTTGATTATTGATTGATGTGAATATCGTACAAAGTAATGTGTCTAGTCTTTATTTAACAGAGAAGCTTGCATTAATTTGTGTTATATTGGTTTTCGGTTAGGTTCTATAATTACCTCTGCCATATTTGGTAGTTTATTAGATGTCTATCAAATAGTCATTTAAAACTGTATTTGTTGATGTCTAATGTGATTATTCTTAACAGAGATAAAAAGAATCGAGGTTATTCCTCAGGAAAGCGTATATTCAAGTTGAATGCTGCGGCTAAGAAGAAGCCTCGAAGACACAATACTGAAGTGAGTATTTGACAAAAGGCAGATTTCCCATGGCTATTTCAGATGAACAAATATTTCTACAGCAGAATAGTTTGTTGTTATAATGTATAAGATAAGTCTATCACATTTATTTTCCAGTTGTCCGGATAAGTTTATTTTATCATTGCATGCTTGACATGTCTTTGAATTTACGTACCGCAACATAGAAAAATTTGTAGACTGTCTTAATAGTTTGCATTAAAGGACTCAATACATGTATGTTCTGGCCTTAGTTGCTCTTTACATGGACATTTTGTGGTCCCTCAAGCTTTTGAAACAGGCATTTTGGTGCACGGTAAATGAATATGTGCTAAATGAATTAAGAATTAGTACCAAGCAGCAATTGTTTAATATCAATGTGAATTTCTCTACTTTCATTTTGGTTTCTCTTCCTCATCGTAAATGTAAAGTTAAGAGTACTGTTCACTACTAAATCGATATAAATGCACTTACATGTAAATTTTATGAAAAATTATTTTTTGACTTTAGTACCAAATCCTTTGTGGTCAAACGAGGATGGTTTGCCAATTATAATAATTCCGAACAATTCTTGCTAAATATTAACTCTCGCTTGTCTAGCTATAACGTCATTTCCAATTTAACTTCGGCCATGTATTTGTTACTTCACCATAGATCCAATTTTATATACATGTAACGTTTCTCAGTGTTACAGTCAAAACGCCCGAAGCGTTCCGCCTAAAAAATGATTAATGCGTTCATTAATCCAAAACTGTTTCGATTCTTGGCTTCAAATTTCGAAAACTCAACTGAATATTGTAATCATCCAACCGTAGCGTCCATTCGAATATTGAATGTTGATTGGACTAATGAACAATACATCAAACGCCAGTTGGTCACGCGGTGGAGGAGTCCTGGAACGAAGGCGCCATTTTGAGCTCTTTCGTCCACCATGGTGTTCGTTGAGTTCACGGATGGCAGAAAACTAAGTTGGTTCTGGTAGAAAAACTAGAAACGTTCTTGGAAAGGACGTGTCCAGATGTCAGGAAAGAAATTCAGGATGAGATTGGGGAACTGCTGCCGGCAACATTCCTTTACGTAGTCTGGTAAGTCCTTTGGCACTTGTACGGGAGTGGATCAATGTCCTGGGAAAATGTGCTGTGCAAGTCAATGTGCTAGTACTGGAAAATCATTCCGATAGCTACCCTGAAAACATATTCCGTATTTGGAACACTTTGTTATTGGTCCAACCAATATTTGATATTCGCGTGGACACTACGTTTGGATGATTACAATATTCAGTTGAGTTTTCGAAATTTGAAGCCAAGAATCGAAACAGTTTTGGATTAATGAACGCATTAATCATTGTTTAGGCGGAACGCTTCAGGCGTTTTGACTAACTAGTTAATTAAATGGCTAATTGAAATTCGTCATTGTGATCATTGAGTCCAAGGTTCATATTATCAATTTAACTGTTAGTAGTTATAATTAATTATTGGTGATATCAGTTCTGTGCTTGGAAAAAAATTAAATGACATATACCAGTATATTTAGAATTTATTATATGGCTTGCGTTTGTAGCCAATATAATGCGTGCTCTGATTGGCTAGTTCTTGTATATCATTTTCTGTAGTGCCCACAGGCTGATATTTTTGACTGCAAAAATTTAGGATCTTTTAACCTTTAATGTTTGGTCTTCACAATCATGGGAAATCTCAAACCTTAGCCTTGCTACTGTACCGTTCAATCAATATGGCAAGATCCTGATTTGAGATTTTCCAGTAATGACCTCACTTTCGGCTAATTATAAGTAGTTAGTAATATTTTTAGATTTTTGAAGTTTTTTTTCTTTTTTTAGGATCCTGGGAGGGAGTTTTTTAGTATCAAGTTTTTTGACAATAGAAGTGGAGAATTCCATGTGGACGTTGTACCTGCATTGAAAGGAAAATCTCTGAGGTCAGTCCAGTCTGTTTTAAGTTAGTCATTAATTAAATATTGAGTACTTTATTTAGCCATGCTTATTTCATAAACCTTTAGCTTAATAATATGGTGTGTGTACATGAGATACAATGTACATGTATTTGGCCATCTACGATGTACATGCGCAGTAGTGTCTTGTAACTAGTCATAACCAGATCCTGTCAGAGCACTACCAGATATCAACATTTAAATTCTCTTTGCTTTTCCGTGTAATTCATATGTAGCTTAAGCTGGGGGATTCTATATTTGATTGATTAATTCATTTATTTATTCAGAAGAGGAGTTATGTAGTTCCTTACACACAGCATGCTGCTGCCACTTTTCCATATTGATACACAATGTGATAAGTTTTCAAAAAATCTGTCACTCACTCTCTCATCGGTTGTGGTGATCTGACCTAAATAAATTATGACATACTGGCTATGATCTGACCTAAATTAAAACTAGAAGTTGCAATTTATATTCTAGCGATTTTTTTTTCATAATTTTGTTTTCATTTTCCTTATTACAGGGACTCCATAGAACCCCTTTTTGAGGCCCAGGATATTTCATTTGCCACACATTCTGTGTTCTTGGATTCCTCAAATACTCCTCTACCCTTAGCCTTTGACACTTTTCCGCTGGGCGGAAATGTTCTGCATGTAAGAGGTATGGTCCTCGCTCTATTTGCCTGTATTTATCATGGTTAAAAAGCGCAATATGTTGTAATCTTACCCTGTTAGGATGTGATATATTCATTGCGCACAAATATAAGCAAAAAATATTTTTAAATCTGCAGTTTGGTTTAAAGACAGCTGTCAGTAATAGCTTTTCTATATTTTAAGGTAGTTTTGTGTATTAGAATTACTGAAGCTATACAGTTTGATTTAATTTTGCTGCCAGAACTAGATTTGTCTTCTTGAATCAATTTATTATCACTGGTGCTACAGTGTCATGTAATATGAATTAGGAAAGCCTAGTTATTATCTGTCTGAGTGGTCGTCTCAGACACATACAGTATCTTTGGTTATCCACTTATTGGTTTAATTGAATTTTGTTTATCTTTAGTATAAAAATAGCAAATCTTTATGTGAAAATTCTTCTCATTGACTTCGAATATTTTCAAGATTCAATGCTCTGTTTTCTTCTTCAGCCAATGAAGATTTCAAAGTTGACGAGAGGGTGAAAAATATTGTTAGAGATTCATACGTTGAAGACAAGGGTAATGTAGATGAGCCTCGGCCAAAAAGTTCTTCCTTCATGGCACGGTCTGGCTCATTCACCACGAAGGGTAAAGACAAAGGCCCAGTGAAGAGTAATGATGAAAAGGAGAAAGACAACCCTAAAGATGAAAGAACTTTTCAACAATTTAATAAGAATGTAAGTTCTTTGTTTGTTGTTATCTCTGTATAATTATAGTATGGCTAGTTTTCTTTTGCAGTGATCTTGTCTGACTTGCTGCCAACATATCTCACAGCTCTAAATTTTTGTGTTTCTGATATAAGACACAAAAGGGAAAGAAGAATATGGAGTCGCTGTTTGGCAAAGAGTTTGGAGGCACCATGCCACCGTCTCTTTCGAGTCCAATTCTTCCTGGTGGAATTCATGTAAGTGCAACTGGGACTTTGCCGCGACCCAAGTCAGCCAGCAGTCGTCTACAAGGGCTGTTTAACCAACCTAAAACTATCAAGGTACAGAGATTATGCCATATGGTAATTAGTTGGTAGCTTGTTATGCTTGAGGAATTTTGTGTGCATTGTGTGTTTATTTAGCAATTATTGAATGAGGCTGAGTAGGATATGAAGAATTCTGCAGATCAAGGAGGGTGTTATCCACAGAGGCCGAAGGCAGAGGTGGAGAACACCCTCCGAGATCTGCAGAACTCTTCATATCCTATGAAAGCCGAATTCAATAATTACTTTATTATTCATTCAAAATATTTCCTCATTCTTAAAGGAGTTTTGCCATTTCGCTCTTTGTTTTTCTCCTCACCAAAAATAACACAACCTCGTCCCCAGGTTTTCTCGGTCACAGGCTCAATAATCTGCAGTAGGCTGCACTTTTCACGTCATTTTGATGTCATCGGTTCAATAATTTGTAGCGGGCTGCACTTTTGATGTCATTGATTCAATATTTGGCAGCTGGTTATGGTGAATTATGTGGGTGGTTTTAACCAATCAGAAATGGGGAAATACTTTGAATGAATAGTAATCACAGTTATTTTGTGGGATCCCATGATCTCAACTTTTCGACTGTCAATTTTTCAAACCTCCCAATTATCTTAATCAGTCTTTTGCTGCCTTTATTTACTGCAATTTTTTAAATCAATTTATCCTCCCTTAGGGTGGTTATAAAAATCCAGATTCCACTGTTATGCCATGTACCCAGTGCAAACATGTATCTGTAGTACGTACATACATACATACTTTATTTGATGAGTAGGTTGTGTTAAAGGCAGCCAAAAGGCTGATGTGGACCTACTATACTAAACATTAAAAATTACATTTATAAAAATTGCAATAATGACTTAGAACTAATGTATACAAATGTTCTGAGGAATAATATTTCTATGGAAACTGCAGATTGAATTAATTGCTGGAAATAAATGTAGCATCTGGTTACATTTTAGACTGCTAGCTGAGGGTTCTGGTCTGGTTTTTTTTCAGGGAACTCTGAAGGACTCTTTAGACCGTTATTCCTTGTATGGCCTGGAGGACACCACTACTGATTATGATTGTGGCTTTAAGAATGAGATTGAAGATCAAATCAAACTTGTGAGTACTAGCCCTGGCTAGGGAAATTCATTTTATGTGCTTTTGGACAAAATATATTCTCCCATTTTAATATATTCTTCCTATAGTCTCACCTATTTTTGTATTTATTGTAGTTGTCATTTCTTCCATTTTTTATCCATTGAAGGCTGTAGCCTGACAGCCGAAAGCTTGAAGTTTTTAATTGTATTTAGCCAGTGAACGTTTTTAAATTTTTAACATGTCTTACTCTGGCTACGGTTCTTCTATTTTTAAAATATATTTACTTTATTCTCACTGTGCCTCTGTGGACCCATATGTATAAATGGGTACTGACCCTGCAGAGGACTAGCGTCCCATCCAGGGTGGAGTAGAAACTGGAATAAGTTCTGACCTGACAGGCCACTTAGCTTGTCTGTAGACCTTTTCTTTGTGTTGTTGTAAAACAGAGGACATTAAATTCTGATACATGTATTTCTCTACAGGAATCATCCTGGACTGAAATTGTCGATCAAAGCCATATTGAGGTAAGTAAGTCACAAGTTTTTATTGATTTATTTCTTGGTTCTATATTTGTACTATAATCATTATCATTGAACTCAGAATAAATGGTTTGAATGTAGAGCTTGCTGGGGTTATTGCATTGTGATTTTTAGCAGGATACTTTACTCCTTGGAATTTCTAATTTCTTCCCACTCAGGACAATGCAACCTGACACCATTCTCTTAGGGAACGGTGGGGGGGGGGGGGGGGGTTGCCTGGTGTGGGCTCACATGTTATCCACTCAGGGGCTAGCAGTTCATGTATTCTGAGGGATATAGGCACCTCTAGTGTAGGTACATTGTGATTATTTTTATCTTAAGGTCAAGGTTATGTGAAAGGGTGCAATCAAGTTTGGGAAGTGCCTTATATGTTAAATGCCTGGGGCAACAGACAAGTCAGAGAAGTCATGTTTGGTATGCAACATTTCACTTGTAAGACATGCATGCTCACATTTTTCTTTCAAACCATTCAATATGTTATTTAGGATATGACAAAGAAAGAGAAGGATCAGCAAGAAGCCATCTGGGAGCTGCTATCAACAGAAGCATCATACATATCAAAACTCTATGTCATCAAGAAGGTAAGGGTTTGTTGTATTCCGAGACAAGACATTCACTGCCGTAATGTCTACAGAACCAGGAGTGTAATGGGCATGTTCCTTCAAACGCTAAAAACGTTACATATTTATTTAATATTTACAGGGTATTTCAAAGTTTTGTTAATATTAAAAATAATTGAAAGAATTTAGAAGTTTTCAAGTTTACATGTATGTACATGCAGTAAGGATTAAAGGCATACCTCCATACATGTGTTAGTGTTATCCATTTCTGGTATTTGTGGAAGCCACTCAAATCACCATTCAGACCAGTTATGCTAACTTAATTAGTGACAGTAGATAAGACATACTGCAGGGTTTAAAACTGCACATTTTTTCTTTGCTCAGCTGTTTATCCAGTGCCTGAAAAATTTACAAGGTGAAGGATTTTTAGCAGAGGTAAGATTTTCTTTTTCTTAAAGAATAAGATGCACATTGTCATGTGCAGCATTTTTTGAACTACCGATACAAATTTGTAAAACAAAGTTTCTTTGTGGTTTAGATAGATATTCAGAAATGACAGTGATCTTTAAGGCACTGGCAACTTAAATTTACCTAGTTACATTCTGATCTCATTTCTCATTTAATATCATTTTTTTTTTGAACAGATTGAAGCTTCCAAGCTTTTCAGTAATGTGGAACAAATTTATGAAGTTAATTTAGAATTTTGGACAGAATATCTCAGCAAGGCTGTTGAAAATGTGAGTACACTTTCTTTTATAAAAATGTTATTGATTTGCGGGCAGTTTAAATTGACAAAATTAATGTAAATCCTATATTTCTAATGAGAGCCCATTGATCATGGTTTCCTAATCCCTAGCTAATAAAAGAATTAATGGCCATTTTGAAAAGTCATTTTTATTGTAATTATTTTTATTAGTACAAGATTGAAGACCTTATATATTAATAGTTACAGCAGTGGATCTACAATATAGGGGTGGGGCCTAGGGGCCCCCACCCCCCTTATTTTGGGTAAAAAGAGAACTCAAAGAAGAAAGAAAAGCCACCAAGGCGAGCAAAACAACCCCCCCTCCCCCTTCCCTCCTCCTCCTTCCCCCCTCCCCCCTCCCCTGTTAGCTCAAAGCCTGGATTCACCACTGATTTAAGCAGGATATCTACATTGTTTTCTTCTGCAGGCTAGACAATCAAAGGATCCTCTTAATCCAGTAGAAATGGAAGCAGGATTCAACATGGTAAGTGGAAGTAATGCCTTTTATTAACTTGTAAATAGTTTTTTTGTACACCTACACTTATGAGTTTCCTTGCTAGAAATTGAAGCAAAACTTCTCTTAATTTCCTTGCAGTTTGAAACTCAGTTTGATCCGTACACCACTTACTGTATGGAAGAAGCAAACTGCTTAAAATATTTCAAGGAAAAGCTTGGCGAGAATGAAGACTTTAAGACATACATTACGGTAAGAAGTCTGCAGGCTGTAATGTTTTACTGTGGATCATTTCAATATATTTACCCTTTAATCAGCAATGAAGGTTGTGATGGCTGTGGTTTTGTGAAAAAGGACAGAGTCATACAGGTTTGTAAAAGGTGAACAGAAAACTAAGTGAGGCAATGAATTGTTTTGGGAGTTTGAAATTTTCCCCAAAGCCTTCCAAAAATAATAAAGCTAATTCTGTGAGGGCATTGCAGAGAAATTTAAAATGTCCAAATGCCGTAAAATCGGATTGTGCAAGCTTTATATTGTAAGGATGAGTGTAGTTGAACAATAAAATTGCCTCCAGACAGAGAAGAAGCTAATCACTGATTCTGATTTTGTCATTATTCTATACATGTACTTTTCTTTTTTCCTTCCTAGTGGTGTGAAGAACACAGGTCTTGTACTGATCGACTGAAGTTGAATGATTTGCTGGTGAAGCCCATGCAAAGAGTGACAAAATATCCCTTGCTACTGAAGGCTATTTACAACAAAACACTGGATGATGATATGAAAGAACCTATCAATAGAATGGTGAGATTTGAGTAGACTTAGATCAAAGGGTCAGGGCTTAACTGATGAGATTACAGGGCATGAAAAAAGTGCAATCAAGTTGTCTGGGACAAGTGGAGTGTCCTTCCACACATAATTTTTCATTCTCACTTGTCCATCAGGCAAGTCATTTGACAACTAAATGAAACAGAGCATGGTAAGACTTGCCCAAGGCATGCAACATTGGAGACGTGCTTGTCTGATGGATTTAAACATTAGCAATCCTTTTGATTGGGGGTAAATGGGACTTACAATGCAGCTCTCTTACAATAGAGATATTCATTGGCTTGTTTTGCTTTCAGCGGGACAAAGTAGAAGCTTTTGTGAGTAAAGTAAACGGTGCTATGAGGGTGCGGCATGAGTTGGAGAAACTCAAGACGACAGCTGACAGAATTCACAACAATTACAATGTCGTGGAAGCTGTAAATGAGGAGATGGAAAAGGTATCGTGTGATCAAGATCTAGTTTCTTCTAACGCTCACAATATCAAATATGAAGCAAACCAGTCTGCTGAGAGGAGTACAGAAGCTCATACATGTAAACTGGAGAAATTTCCTTGGAATTGATGTGCCATTAAATGCGTACAGCTTCATGTGTAGCAGTAGAAAAGCAACTAACAATAGAAGAAACTCACATTTGTATGGAACAAAGTGCTCTAATCATTTCTCTGATGAAGGGCTAATGCTTAACATGTTAGCTCACATACTTGTTTTGGCAGTTAACTGACACTGACTTTTTTCAATCAGCTCAATACCCTACACTATCCTCTCACTCCCTAAGAGTGCCAATTGGGACACTGTCATAACTTTGGGAATATTTGACAGATTTCTATGAATTTTTGCCAAGAAAATAGTCTTAAGAAGATTTGCTCATTGAAGTCATAAAATTGTGATTGGGGGGGGGGGGGGGGGGGGTACTCCCTGTTCAAGGCAATTCAACCTCTGTTCTTCTGTTGCAAAAGCATTTTGTTAATACTTAAAAGGATACATCAAGTTAAAAAAAAAACATTCCTATAGCGGGCATTTTCGCACTCCAGTATCAGAGAGTACAATTTAGCTACTAGCTAAGGACCACACCAGGAACACAGTTACAAAAGGGTCAAAAAAGATACCATATTTAAGGACCAAGAACCTCAAAAACCATACACTATTCCACGGCACGCACCTATATAGCCCATATATGGGAGTACCCCCCCCCCCCCCCCCCCGGGGTGTGATCCCCTCCTATCAAAGGCACGGTTGACCACCCCCACAAGTTTTCAGTTATATTTTGGGATGTTAATGGAATGCAATGCTTGTTTCACATGAAGCTATGCACTAAGAGCTGCTAAATAAGCTATAGTTTAGGGGTAAACCAAATATAGTAGAAGGTTGATACATTTTTGAAGTCCTTCATTTTTGCATTTCAAAGCATTTTTTTTTTCAAAAGTACTCCCTCCTTCCTAGTTGCTAATGTTAATTCTTAAATAAGCTGATCAGTGGCTATCAAAAATGTATATTATTGTACACAGGCAGAGTGTCTTTATTTGACGATTTGGGAAATACTGCCGTTTGCCTTAGGGGGCTAAGGGCTATTGGATGAGAACCTGTGAAAAACCTATGAAATAACATGTGGCACAGAAACACCCTGTGAAAAACATGTGAATTTTGCAAGGGCTAAATTTTGTGGAAAAATCACAATTTAGAACCTGTGAAAAAACCTGTGAATACAAAATAGGAAGAAATTTCACTTTAGCAGTACCTGTTAGCTAAAAGGTACTGCTAAAGATCCTGCTGTGGAGTTTTAGCCTGTCCACCTAAAGAGGTACCAAACCTGTTTTTTTTTAACCTGCAAAAGGTACAGTATAATTCCTGCGATTATTTTTCATTGCTTGCAACAGATTCTCCAAGATTATTCTTCTTACGACTTGACACGACCAATGCCTGGTTTGACCAATGATCAGCATCGTACTGTTATCCACGAGGGGCCACTGAGGCTGCTTGAAAAGCAGGGAAAGGTAAGATTACTACAATTTCATTTAAAACCAAATTTGCGTAGTTTTCCTTGGCTGCCAATTTAAGAGGTTCATCCATGATGTGATATTTTTCAAGTCTGATAATGATGTGACATTTGTACTGTTAGTAATAATTACCTCTTTGAGGCCAAATTTTCTGACTGTTACATAGATGTATGTACTATTGAGTACCTTTATGGTTTCAAGAAAGTATTATAATTGTAGGGACTGTTAGTAGCAGTTTGACATCAATTTATAATTTTGATTGGAAAAGGGTTTTAAGAATTTAAAACTCTTTCCTTCTTCTGTGCAGATTTGAGGAGAACTAATCTCACTTTGTTTTTGCACCTTTCTTTACAGACGGATGTCTATGTCTTTTTATTTACTGATTTACTTCTCATAACCAAAGCAAAGAAAGGCGATAAGTTTAAAGTCATCAAACCGGTAAGTGAATCTTACCTAGACCACTTCAGCGGCAGTACAGATGTCTGTAAAGACTGATGTGGAATTAGGGGGGGGGGGGGGGGGGGGGGGAAGGGTGTCAGTGTAGATGCAACTTTTCTGGTGGTGAATGATGGGTAGTGTTCCTTGTCCCTTACTTACTCTGGGACTTGGAGATCATTGAATTGTTGTAGTAAAAATTACTGTTTTTAATATACTAAGGATGGCTGCCCTACTTTAATTCCTAGCCTAGTGGTTATTTTGGGCAGCCATTAACCTGCGAAAACAGCCGTCCATCTTCGCTCCTGGCCCGAATGGCATTTCGCGAGATGCCATTCGGGCTGGGAGCGAAGATGGACGGCTGTTTTCGCAGGCTAGGCAGCCATGCACTTTATCTTATTTTTTTTATTACTCTTTGTAAATGTAAAATAATTTAATTTAATTCAAGGGGTGCAAATAAAAAGTTGTTGTAGTAATCTAATGAAAATGTTCTTTCTGTGGTTGGTAAGTTTAATTTTGAAAATTTTACCACGAATAAACTAAATTTTGTTCTGTGCTAGTCTCATTGCTATGCTGTTTATTTTTTCGTTGTCAGCCTCTCCAAGTAGACAAGCTGTTTCTTAGCAACTCCAAGGACCAAGGTATCAGCAAGAGGATTTTTAGAACTTTTGTTAATTTATTTTGTTTTGTGAGGAAAAAATGTTTTCTAATTTGATCAGCTGTATGTGTTTTGCACTTTTCTTCATTTCTCTTTATTCTCGTTATTCTCTTGTACATGTAAACTTCTCCATTTTATTTTCCTTCCATGTTAACTACTGATTTTACTTCCCTTACATTTTCCCTCCACTTGTGTTTGCTAAACTTTTTCATCATGCCACTGTGATGACAAGATGTAGCTTATAGAGTATTGCATTTTATTTTCTTCTCAAGGAACTTTCTTGCTTATTTATGTGAATGAGTACAACATAGCAGTACAAGCATTTGCCCTTCAGGGATCTGTGGCTGATCAGATACAGTGGATGGATGCAATTAAAAAAGCCCAGGTACTAAGTAATAATTATATCACTGCATTAACCCCTTGCCACCATTATTATCTTGTAATAGTGTAATCTTTCATGGTGACCTAGGTCATTCTGGAAGTCATAAATTTTAGTGGTTGATCTCAGTTGGTAGTTTACTGTTGCAGAATTTTATTTAGGAAATTTTTCTGGTAAAATTGTGTGTTTTCTCACATGTCTTGTTCTGTTTTTATTTTCCCAGAAATTGTTAATGATAGCCAAGTTAGGCCAAGGTTCATCTAACATGCTACAAATGCAACGTACCAGCGATACTGACTTAGTGAGTCCCTCAGGTCTGGTCACACCATCGGCGAATTCTCCAGCATTTTCACGACCGAATCGTCGCAGCTCCTCGGCTTCATCGATTATGTCAGTTGAATCAGACTCAGATGATGAGTCTGGTTTCCCAACTTTAAATCCTCGTGTACGCTCAGACTCTGCGCTGACCTCTGCAAGCAGCACACATTCATCAGAGATCAGAGGTAAAGATGGTGAGACTGAGGAGAAAGATGCTGCTTCTAGACAGCCACAAGCAGAACTGTACGTAGAGGAAGAACCAGCACTGCTTGGAGCAATGGCAAGGCCACGGTCTGAGTCACTTGGGAAGATCTCGCGTTCTTCTTCTGCACCACAGAAAGAAAGACCACGGGTTGTTGATTATAGTTCGTTAGCGCGTTCCTCATCGGCCCCTCAAGGGCCTGCACCTGGACGGATGTCAAGTCTGAGAGAGGGTATTATTATGAAGAGGAGAGTCACCAATGAGCAGGATGGATCAATAACATCCTCTTCTGCTTCTTTAAATGACTCGGCTGGTGATTCAGAGATTCAGTCACCAGTACCAACTTCATCTGTTGATTTCCCATCTTTGCCTTCACCAGAACCACAACAAACAACAGAGGATAGAAATGAATCACAATCCCCAAATAAAGAACAACATTCTGAAATAGAAACATCTCTTCTTGCTGAAGGGGAGACGCCACCATCGTCACCTGAAAAAGAAGTTTCACCTTGTGTGTCAAGTAATGAGTATGATGCTTGTGACCCTGTAAGCGCACAAGAAGAAATCTCTTTTGAGGAGCCACAGGGGTCTGACGATGATTCATCATCCACGACAGACCTTCCCATTTCACAGCCAGGTCAAACAACAGCCCTGCAGAATTTGTCAGACTCACCTGAATCAACGCTCAAAAGTAATGGACCCACAAAACAAACGCCACATATAAAATCTCAACTTATTGCACAGCACAAGATTCATTCAGCCATAACTCCAACAGAACCGCAGCGTAAACGTGCAACTTTACCGAGGAGATCTTCTCCAGTCGTGTCACGAAAGTCACGACCTGAGAATTTAAAAAAAAGTCAGGAGAAATCAGACCATGATCTCAATGGGATTTTACAGAAAATTCGGGATGCATCAGTTGCGTCAGCTGGTGGGACCTCACAAGGAACATCCTCTGGAAATCAAGAACGTGGCTGTAAATTAGGAAAACTCAGCAAATGGAGTTCGGAGAATTCCAGAGCTCCTATTAAGCCAGATAAATCACATTACTCTGCGAGTGGAGATCTCATAGACTCGATTTCAAAGACTGAGAACAAAAAGGAGAGACATGCCCCAATGTTGAATTCTCGACTAAAGAGCATGTCGCTGACAGATCTTTTGAGCATAGGCAGAGACCTTACAAATAATCGCGACAAAAATAAGGATAAAGAAATGGACAAGGATAGGCCACGCCCTCACAGTTCTGAACCAATGAGTCCACTGACTGATGAAGAGGTTGCATCACCAACCTCACCGCAAAGTAGCAAAAAAGGGGAAAAGAAATCACGATTCAGTAGACTTAGAAGAAAGTCAAGTAGAGGAGGAGAACTGAAAGATGGAATTGCATCTGGTCCAGATATTGATCCAAAAAGAGCCTCCAGGCATTTCTTTAAGGAATCGCTTATGCTGGAATCTTCGTAAGTAGAGTTGTTTGTTAACAGGTGGATATTATTTGGTAGTTTGACTGGCCACTACCAAACCACAAGGGACAGGAGTCCTCCCCAAAGCCATCTTTTGTTACTGTAATGATTTGATTTAGTGCCCTCCTTCCAATAGGCAACCCCTTAAAATGTCTTTTTATTAATAAGTGCCCCTATTCAAATAAGTGCCCCCATTCTATTAAGCACCCCTATTTTAGTATTATAATATTACAGTACTGTCAGAGTACATATCAACAGAGGTTCATCTTCCTCATTGCTTTCATACATAATGTCGTACATGCATTACAAAAACAGTGGTCTTTGTCTGAGTTTCTCACCTATTTTGTCCATTTGAGTGCATAACTCCTCTGTTCTCTGTCAAGTTTTGTTTTGAGCATTCTGTTGTTTCTCAAAAAAGAAGTAAGCGCCCATCTCGAATAAGCACCCTCCCTTCAGGTACCAAACGTGAATAAGTGCCCTGGGGCCCGTTTCTTGAAGCTCCCAGTAATTACCGGGCCCGTTAAGCTGTTTTGTTTTCATTCCAGATGGGCATTTCAAAAGTTTTGAAAATTGTACAGTAAAGTTATCAGCTAAAGAAACAAAATGGACTTGATTAGAGGTCAGAACAAACCCTACTTTTCTTGAGACTTTGATTTCAAAATATGATTCCGAGCCAGTTAAGTTACCGGGTCTTTCGAGAAATGGGCCCCTGGGCACTAATTTGAATCATTACAGTATTTCCCACATCTGGCCATCAATTGTATTTGTGCAATGGACCATTTAACTGATGTCATGCAATGACAACACTTTTTGGTAGTTTTCAAACAAACAAAAAAATGACCTCCATAGTTCACTTAATCATGTCAAATTTAGTAAATCTACAAAGTTTTATAAGAATAATCTGTTGCAAACTCATAAAACTATGGCACCCCAAAACTTACAAGGAAAAGTTAGGGGTCCTACGTTCTTATGAGTTGGAATGGACTTGAATGAAACTTCACTTACTTACTAAATTTGACGTGATAAATTGAGCGATGCAGTTTATTATTTTCTTAATGAGAAAATCAAGAAAGTGTGACATCAGTAAAATAAGGGCCCATTCACTTGTTGGCCTCCTGCAAAGTGGCGGCATTTGAATAATACTGCAACTTGACAGCAATTCATTTGAGTAGCAATGTTATCTTTTTAAAAAATGCTAACCATTCCACAGTTTATATGGTAGTGGCTAGGAAATCTACTGCAATTACTGATGTATCCTGCACTTACATAGCACGTATTTTGGAACTATCAGAACCATGCTTTAGTAACACTTATTTATAACTTGCAACAGGACAAAATAATGTTAATCAGTGTAACATCCATGGATCTGTTAATAGAAATAACCTTTTACAGCTGGTACATGCATTCTATCAAACTAATACTTAACATTTGCAGTATCCTCGTTAATAATAAGAATTATAGTAGACATTTGCTACCTTTGGTGTCGATCAATTCAAAACAGGAGAAAATTTTACGGTTATCAGACCACTAACAAAATGAACTTCATTTGATGTTAATGACAAATAACAGGGATTCTTTCATAAATGTTGTGATTGACTCTTTAGTGCTGTTAGCTAAGAGGAAATGTTGTGATATAACATCTGATTTTCTTAAAATGGAGAACTTACATTTCCACTTTGAGAACAAATGCCGTTATTTTGAATTGATTGACACTTTTTATGCCACCATGCACTGGATCTTTTTAGTTAAACGTAGTCAAGGTTAAAACTGTATTTGAAATTGAAACTTCTGAACTCATTCTATAACATATTGAAACAATATAAAAGGCACTGCTAGTAAATATTTTTAATTCCTTAAATAATAAACAATTATTCACCGAATTGGAGGTAAATATCCATCACTTTCACCGACACTGGGGTGAATAATTGTTTTAGTATATACCACACAAGCTGAATAACTAGCGGCCCAAAGAGTAACTTTATTAGTTAAAATATAGCGACAAAAGCCATTTTGTTTTTCTTCAGCTGCTCGGAGGTGAATAGTACTTGGCTAATCACCTCCGAGCTAGCCAATCAGCGCGCATGAAAAGTACTATTCACTTGTGTGGTATATACTAATACAGTATATTTTGAGTTTCTCCATCTCAGTGAATTGGTGTGAAAATAATAAGTCCTTCACAGCATAGTGAGGAGAATCCTGTATACTTACAGCATGCAAAGTGCACTAAGGCAGTGTAATTTAACCTGGTGATCCCTCTCCCCACATGCATGCTTTCACACCAATCCTTAGAGGGGGCAAGAACTCTAAATTGATACATTTTTTGTGCTAAGCCATGGACAAAATTGATGTATTCTGCAACTTTTACTAAAGATGTTTTCTTGTGCAACCAACTCGGAATAATTCTAACAAGTCACTGGTTCTTTTTTCTAATTGGCACTAACAAAATTAAACTAATTGAAAATAATCCAGTTTCTAAGTTTTTAAGTTTTTTTTATAACCCTTAAAGATAACTGTGCAATGCTAATAAAGCTATGGTTGTGTCTAAGGAGGTCAGTTGATTTTTAAGGTCTTAGGTCTCTACATGTTCCTTACAGTACAAAACTAACACATGAAAGAGGATAGTTTTTCACTTTTGACTCAATCATCACTAATAAATACTTTCACTTATTTACGTGTATAATTTAATATTTAGTTTTTTCACAGTAACTTTAATAATTTGTTCAACCTGTGCAAATTTAATTTTTATTTTAATTACGCAGAACACAATGTAAAATAAATACCACGGGTTTTAAATGATAAGTAATGTTCCACAAATTTTTAAGATGAGACAAGACTTTGACTGCAGTAGCTGATCACAAGTTGCAAATCACTTTGGTAGTTGTAGAAAGTCTTAAAACTATTGTGTGAAAATGAAATGGCATTAACATTTACTTAATATTATTTATTGTTTCATACTGAACTTCCATCAACAGTTTCTTGCTTTAGATTTTTAAGAGTAGTCACTGCTCATCGCAAAATGATCATAAATGATTAAACTGGGAAACTGGAGTATATCAGAAATTTGTTACCAGTAACTGTTTACTGCTAACCTTGAACAACTAGTGTATTTTTAAGTCCTGTTAAGGGAAATAATTGTTACAAATAATATTTCTTTTCATTCAAGACTTACTGACTTAATCTCCCTTGTTTTTATTTAAACAAAGTAAATAGCACTTTGTCTCAATCAAGCTTTTTGATAAATTTTGTATTAAATATTTAACAGGTAACAAATAAAATCACTGAATTCTTTTGCAGTGTCGTGTAATATTATATTTGTGTCAACACTGTTTTATTGTCATCACTATTATCATTTTTGTTGTCATCACCATTATCATTTTTGTTGTCATCACTTTGTCACCATTTGCAATTTTAATACTAACATCCTCTCATTTGTTCACTGTTATCCCGTTTGCCCATTTCTGACTAATTTCTTCATATTTTTTTCTTCAATACTATCCTGGTGATCACGACTGCTCCCCTTGACATGTTTAAATTTGCTATCATGGCTACTTCTTTGTTTGCCATTATCAACAAACTAAACTGATGCCTGGTTATGAGGCTATCAAGTGAAAATGGTAATTTTTAAGATTTAAAGATGCTGTGGCTGAAAGATCTCACTAAAAAGAAACAATGAATTAAAGGTGATAATATTGTTAAGATATATTAAAAACTTAATGTAAGTTTAATGTTTTCAAGTTGTTTATAATAGGAAATGCAAAAACATGTTTTTGGCCTCTTCTAGTTTCAACTTGAGCTCCAACTCAATATTTGTTTATTTATTAGAGTTTTCTATGTAATTGACAGTAACGAGAAAATTGTAATGCAGTAAAATTAATGATGATAATGAAGATGACAAGCTGTCAACTAGATGAAAATTCTTGATCAGTCAGGATTCAAAGTTCAACCTTGTACATGTTACGGCCATTAGTGTGTGACTTGTCTGTGTTTAAAAGCAAACATTTAAAATTCAATTTCACTTTAATTGCATTTCTTAAAACTCAATCATGTCTCTGTGCTTTCTGCTAGTGCTTTTCACACCTGCACAGTCATGACTCCTGTTCTCGAGGTAAAAGTAGTTTGTCAGCGTGGCACATGCACTTTGATTAGTCAGCACTCTGTTGTTCGCATCGTCAAAATGTAAAGCTTTGTTTTGGACAATCTAAAAGGCCATGTTGTGTTCTAGGTAGAAGTTCTAGCCCAGAAATGTGTTGAAGCTTGCAGATGGCAGGTATTTGAGTGTGTGAACACAAGCAACAAAAGTGCTTGTATTTTTATTTTTGTGTGAAAATTTAAAGCAAAGCTAAGGCCATCTGTGCTGCTTGCTGCTGGAGGATAAGCTTTTAAACTAAAAAAGATTAACTTGCGCTCTGATTCCTGGGGTGCCTTAAAGGGTGCAGTAACTATGGCAACAGGTGTGATTATGGCCTCGTGTGGAACCAGTGTTTGAGTTTATTATTAACCATACAACTTAGTCTAATAGTTGTGACAATGAACTAACATGATTTTTGTTTTTTGTTATACAAGTTATTTTTTGTTGTTGTTTTCGCCTGAAAACTTTTTAACCACTTATAAATTTAACATCTTTATTAGTTAAACTGATGTCTTATTTTGCTCTGACATTGACCATCTAAGAAGTGATAGCTGTACAGCCAATATTTTGATATAGCGAGTACAACTTTAGTAAAGAGATGTAGGAACTATTCCAGTTGGGGATATTGTAGCAACTGATTGTACAGGACAATGTGTTGTAGATACAGAAATGATAAGAAAGATGGAAGGGTGAAGAAACTTAAATGAAATCACCAAGGGAAAAAAGAACGATTAAGGCTTTGAGTGTATAGGGTAACAGTTACGAAAACGCCAAAAGAGCTATGACCTTGTCATAAGCCCTGCTCTAGCTTCATATTTTCCCTGTAGGCCCTTTCTGTGCCTGCCATGTCTGCTGCATACCAGTAGGTCTTCTTTGTTGGTCACGCGATGTCACGTGATGTCACGTGGTTACTTTGTTGGTTGGCTCCCTTGTTATCTGTACAGTTAACTTTTCACAGAACTAAGAAACACTATTTTGGCATTTTATATTTCCCTGTTTAGGTTTAAACTATCTAATTTTGCGTTTTTCCTTTTTTTCTATTTTCAGAGAATATGTATAGAGGTGACTGAAGTAGAATCAGCCCCAATAATTAATTTAATAAATTTTACAAGGACAATATACTATGAGGCTATGTGTCTTCAGGAGTGCAAATCATTTCCTATTGTTTTAAACAACGTTCTTGCTCA